>CAJNSZ010000887.1:0-19824 GCA_905329745.1 Rotaria sp. Silwood2 | reverse complement strand
ACCTTTCCTGATTCATTTTTATACCTAGATTTAAAAGTTAAATATCTCCCTCTAGGCAAGTCATTAGCAGCTAATATTTTAACCCTGTTAGTTTCTCGGTGAGAGCTTTCATTTGACACCAAAATAGTTAAGGAAATCGTCTGACATGATAAACGGTTCCATTGTTAGTTAAAATTGATATAGATCTATTTCATGTTTGTTGAAATAATTATAGTTATTTTTGATTTCTAATATAAATAAATTCTATTTAGCATCAAGCTGAAGGTGAACTTTATATGGATGATGGTCAATCATATGATTATCGACAAAAGCATCAGTTTATTCATCGTCGTTTTACATTCAAAAATAATGAACTTCAATCAATGTATGTTTATTATTTATTTGAAATTATATTTGTATTTGTTTTTTTATTTTGTTTTGAAGATCTCTTGATTCTACAGCTAAATTTGAAACAGATGCTTGGATTGAACGAATTGTTATTCTTGGTTATCCAAAAAATCCAAGTCGTATAACAATTAATTCAGGCGATAAACAAGCTATTCCACTTCATAGTTATCAAGATGCATCACAAACTCTTATTATTCGACGACCAGGTCCATCTGTAACAGCTGATTGGACACTTACACTTTCATAAAATAATAGATATTCTTAGTTGTATGCTTGTTATCTCTTTGTCTATCTTTTTTTTTCATTTTGTTATCTGGTGATTAATAAAGATGCTTATGTGTGCTGCTTTTTATTTTCTTTTTGTCATCAAACAAAACGGTAAACTAGAAATCTTATCAGTTACTAGCACAATTTTTGTTTTATTTTGAATATACAAAAAAAAAGAGTCATGATGAAAATAAGGTTGATATGTTTTGGATTAATTTTAAATTGTTTTATTTATCCTACTTATGCACAACATTTTTTATGTAATTCAATTGATGGATATAATATCAAAGATTTAACAAAGTAAGAAAATGAAGAAAAGAATTAATAATTTCTATTAAATAAAAAAACAAAAACTCTAGTGCTATTCAATGGCAAGTTACAACAGAGCAACAATGTCTCACTAATCTTGGTAATGAGTGTAGTTTTTATATAAGTTTTTGTCAACGAGGTAAGAGTTTTAATTATCATAATAAAAATTGATTATCATTATTAAATTTTCTTAGCACCTGCGTGCCTTAATGAATATTCGGCATGTCAAAATGCAACAGGAACAACAAATGTAACTATTATTGGTGGTTATACTAGTACACTTTTTTATCCATATGGTAAATTTATTGTAGGAATAGTTTTCGTAAATTATCGATTTTTCAATCGATATAGATTGTTTTCTTCATTTACTTGAGATAACAAGTTTTATTTCAAATTTCAATGAATAGTTAAAGATTCGAGAAAATAAATTTTCTTGATATTATTAATAAAAATCTCAATAATTTTGATACTCAATTGAATATTTTCCTATTTGAATTAAAATTTTAAATTGAAATCTTTTTCTTTTACTCATAATTATTATTATTTAGAATCCGGAAAAACTGGTTTTTATGCTAAATTTCCTGCTGGTCCAATGCAAAATATATCAAATACAACACGTTGTGAACCATCATTAAAAATAAAATTTAATTGTAATAAAAATGTACAATGGCTTGTTCCAATGACTAATACAACAGCAGCTGCACCACAACCAACTGATATTGAGATTGATGAATGTTTGGTAATTACATTTCAATTTAATATTTTATATGAGATTTTTTGTTTTGTTTTGTAATAATATTTTGTTTTTAGACCACTATGACTTTTGATTATCCAGGAGCGTGTTTTAAAGGAAATGAACCCAAAGGCGGAATAAGTGGTGGAGGTGTTTTTCTCATAATGTATGTTGAGAAAGAGAAAAAAAAAAAAACAACTTTCTCATTTTGAAAATAAAATACAATAATTAATTGGTGTTTTGTTTTAGCTTATTTTCTGTTGCTTTAGTTTATCTGATTGTTGGTATGATCTATAATGGATTGATTCAAAATCGAACAGGTCTTAATTTACTTCCGAATGCACAATTTTGGATTGGTTTACCATTGTATACTATTGTAAGTTGATAATCATTTTCTCTATGAAATAGTTTTAATTCAAATAAATTATATCATTATAGGAAGGTTGTCGAACTTCAATTAGTTTTTGTACTTGTTCATCAACACCAAGTCAAGCAACATATCAATCTGTTTAGACTAGACAAGTTTTTCTTTTCTTTGACGCTCTATTTTGTGTGTTCATTGATCGATTATTTTCTTTTTATCTTTCTAAATAATTACAAACTTAATAAAATAATAGAAAATCAAACATATACAATTGATTTATTCGTTTTTTTCCAAATTATTATTCAAATAAAATGTGCGGTTTTTTTTCATACATTCAAGTAACGAAAAAAAAGTGCTATGAACTATCGAGGGGCGTGTACCTTGGATAAGAGAGAATTTAGAGAAACTGATCTATTATCAAACAGTACAGGCTAAGTAAGAAAAATGAATCGTACGAACATTATTTCTTTAGTATTGTAGAATTCATCTACTTTAATTTATCAATATTAAGGATTGTGAATAAAATTTTTATAGTTAAAAAAAACAATCATTTATGTTTCTCATAGAATTACTCTAAAATATAATCAATGCATTTTAATGATCTATTCTTCATACCTTATGTGTATTCTTATGAGCCTACAGATCGGATATATTTTCTGTCCGAGACATCAAGTACTCTTCATCAGGGATCTATAAAATCTGCCGCTTTTTTTTCTGAAGTTAATCATAAATAATCTCAAGATTGTTTATATTATTGCTGAGTAATGTTTAATACATTAGTTCATGATTCAATCTTTCAGCTTTTCTTTGAAATGTATTATTTATATATATATATACATATTCTTTCAGACACTTAACTCAATTGATCCTCGAAGAATTTATAACATTACTAAACATAAGGATTATTAATCGTTTCGAAATGATGTTGTCTATGCTCTTCTTCGTTATCTCTCGCGTTTTATTTACTTTTCTCTTCACTTCTTATGTTCTTCTTTTTTTTATATTTGCTTTTCGTTGAGATTTCATAAAAGACAGAGAGTCGTATGAGTCGTTTCTATTTGCTTTTACTGATAACTGCAAAAGGCAGGTTTTTCTCTTTGTATTTTTTTTCTTATATACATAGTTTCTTCTTATTTTTTTCTAAATGATGAAAGTTATTGATCGTTTTTTTTTCTTCATACCAATCATTCGAATATATGTATTTATTGTACCTATAGATAACAGTTTGACCTGACTACTGTCTGTGTTGATTTCAAATTTTTAAAACGAAATTTTTTTCTAAATTGATTTGCACGTGCGCATATTTCACTTATATATAAATATGTTGGAAAGAAGCGCCCATATTCGTGAGTCAAAAAGAAAAGAAAAAGCAGAGAAGAATGAGAGAAAATAACTATACTTTGTCGTTTTATTTCGACTTTTTTTCTTTAATTTGAATACATACAACACTAACAGTTTAGTTTTTTTTTTTGCCTTGTCATATATATCAAGTATAAAAGAAAAAAGGAAGGTAATAAATCTAATTCTTACAAGCTTAAATTATTTTGTGAAACCCTGCTCTATCTTTTTTTTCTTTTTTACGCTATGACAACTGTCGTTTTATAACTATAATAACAAGTGATAATTTTTATCAAAATTTTCTTCTAGCCTCATTTGGAATAAGAACAATAGACATAGAAAGAGAAGAGTCTTATCACTAGACTCTCCATAAAAAACATTTGATATAGTACAGTCATACATTATATTGAATTACTATGGCATTAACCAGTAAGTTTGTTTAACCAATTAAAAACAAAAGAAAACTAAGCATCATTTAAGTCAATAAAATTTTAATATTAACAAAAGAAAACTAATACAGAAATTTATTATTATTTGTTTTTTTTTTATTGTTTTTAGTGGCATTATTTTATGATAAATATGTCATCAACTTGGACACAAAACAATGGAAAATCATTAGTTACAACAATGATTAAAAATGAAAATACTAATGATGATGAACATAGTAATCTTTCGAATAATAGTAATACATCATCATCATCAACAACAACAACAACGGCACAAATCAATCAATTATCAACAAATAATCAACAACAAATATCTATAAATGAACCAATGTATTCGGCACCAACAACATTAAAAAATTTAAATATTATTACTTCGAATAATTTACAACAAGAACAATATTCATCGACAAATGGTAAGATTTTATTTCATAATTTTGTTTTATATACTGTAATCAAAAGAATTCCCACTGCCGAATAACAAGTACAAAAACTTCTTTTCTTTTGTCTGATATTTTTATTAAAAATAGAGCTCGGTAACCTTAGATCGCAAGCACTAACCCAAGATTGATAGGTCTTAATGCAAAGGATTTACAATGAAAACATTGTTTTTTCCTCTTAAGACCTCAAAAAAAAAAGGCTTTTTTGACACTTTTCTCATTTTTCACTATTTAACCGCGTTAACTTCCCATTTTCTTATTAACAAATAAAGATTCGCATGTCTATATTGTATCATAGATAGAATACTTCAATCCACCATAGTCTAAAGGCGTGGAAAAGTCTCTATTTTCTGGAATGGTCTCAACATGAATCTCTTCTCTATAGATGACTGCAATTGTGAAAACCATAAACTCTGATGCGAAAATTACTTTATAAATTAGGCAAAATAAAGTCGTTTATATTATAGTGTGACTCAGTTATATATAGTACTTTCCTTTTTTCTTTCTTGTATTCTGCTATCATAAATAGATGACAAGGTACCATATACATATATGTCTTTTCTTCCGTTCTCTTAACATACTATAGACATATTTCATCTCATCATGTCTTCTTTTCAAGTTTCCCTAGGTTTTCTCCTAATTCATTCATCCGTATATATAGTTGTCGCTTGGAAAATAAAGATTTTTTTTTATTGATGATAAAGACACTGTTGAACTATTCAAATGACGAGTCTTACATTGCCATGAGATATGTTTTCTATATTGATCTTCTAGCTTTTCCATATGAAAGCCTATTAAATTTTTTTCGATCAGAATTTAACATGCTCTTACTTTTTACATAGTAATGAGATTTTTTTATGACTACTGTAAAATTCTTTATTATTATTATTATTTATATAAATTAGATTCATCTTCATTCGTTGGTCAATTCATCAGATCCGATCTTCAATCGTATACTGATCCATTAGTTTATTATGGTGATGGTATGATTGATCCACTTCAACAAAACTATTCGCATTTACAACATGGTAAAAAAATAAAATAATTTATTCGATTCGAATGAATTCGTTCTTCTCTTTTTTTTATAGTTTTTTATTCTCCATCAATATCAAGTATTCATCATCCACAGCAATTATCTTATGACGATGCAACTAGACCGAGAACAATCGTTTATGATAATGGTACAATTCAAACATGGCCATCGAATGAAACTCAACATTATTTAACTTATCCTTCAACAGGATTATCGAATATAAATGAATTAACACAATTACAACAACATCAAAATGATCAAGTACATCTCTGGACAGATACTACAACTGGTGGAACATATTTTCAATATCCCGGTAAGATTTTGTTTTTTCTTTAAATTAAAAATAATGAAATAAAAAAAACAATGTTTTTTTTTTTTTTTACTTTAGAGGGTCCTTGTTTTGAGACAACTGATGGACGTGAATGTGTTAATTGTGGAGCTGTATCAACACCATTATGGCGATATGATGCTACAGGTCATTATTTATGTAATAATTGTTATTTATGTCATAGAGTAGATAGTCCGAGTGGATCATTACAACGATCAACTCGACATATAGTAAGAAAATTTAGTTATAATGTCTTGTTATTATTATTATTTTTTGTTTTATTGTTTAATTTAGGAAGATGATGATCAACTTCGATCATCTGTTATTGATAATTCTTTTTCACTTTCTCTTCCACAATCATCAACAAAAGTTTTATCTTCATTAGCACTTGGAAATTCTGATAGATCTTGTGCAACAATTAAAACGAACGATTCAGTAAATTATAAATCGAAAATGAAATCATAATTTGTTATTATTTTTTGTATAATATTTAGAATAAGCCATCTTCTGCAACGAACAATAAACAAGTAAGTTCATTCTTATTTTTGTTTTTTTTTGTGTAATTTATAATAAATAAATATAAATTTCCTTTTTTTTTTAGAATGTATCAAATTCAAGACGATCAGGTCTTCAATGTGCTAATTGTCAAACACAAACTACAACTTTATGGAGACGAAATAATGAGGGTGATCCTGTTTGCAATGCATGTGGTTTATATTATAAACTTCATCATGTAAGAAAAAGTTATGATCAAAATCAAGGAATCAGAATTAAGATCGAAAATTTAATTAGAAAATCAAAAAAAAAAAAAAAAAATTTTTTTTCTTACCTTGTCATATTCTGAGTTAGAGGTGAATGTTGATCAAATCAAATGAGACTATGTGAAAATGCTAATGATATGGATTTCAGGTTGTTCACATCAATTTATTCAGACTAATTACATCTCGAATTCTACGAGAAAAGCAATCTGAACTGATGCCCATTGTTTAATCTCCTATTGGATCTACAAGAAAGTGTCAGAAATACTGAGAAAATTATGATAGGATTCGTCTCCCATGATCTTTTACAGTCCAATTAGGATTTTTGTATTGAATTTTCTATAGATCATTCGACCGATCTATGAGCAGCATTGTACGTTGACATTCTACTTTTTGATTAATGAATAAGAGACTATCGAGTTTATCTCAATTGTAAAAAGAAATCGAAATAAAACTTTGTCAATATACTACATCCGAAATAATTTACTTAAAAAAACTTTGAACTTCATACATTCTAATAAAATTCAATGAATGCTATTATTCGAAACAGGGAGTAATTTTCATATTTATATGATTATTTAGGTTGCTCGTCCAATGAATATGGTTAAAGAAGGTATACAAACACGTCGTCGTAAACCAAAAAATAATAATGGAAATATAACTTCAAAATCTAAGTCTAATAAACATACAATTTTAACTGCGCCAATTAAAGACGCTAAAGCATGTACATCTGAATTAAATCTTAATCATGGTTTAAAAACAACACAAGACGAATATATTACACGACAAGGAAATTATCAATATACTGATTTATATCCTCAACATGTGCATTTACTTCATCATACATATCCACCATCATTTGAACAACATCAACGTTTTGTTTCTCAGCAACAATTAGATATGACAACGAATAATTTTGTTGATCCTGAATCATGTGCAAGAAAAATTGTCACATCACCTCTTTTATCTACAAATTCATCAACAATAAATAATATGACTAATAATGAAGTACAACATGTTATTGCAACTCCTAATAACAATCAATCGTGATAAAACTTTGTGTGTATTTTTGTTTTCTTTCTTCTTTTCTTTTTTTTTTTTTATGTAGACACGATTATAGTAAAAGATAAAAGTGAACTATTTGTGATGTGTGTATGATTTTGTGTTTTTAAAAAGAAATAAATAATTTGTATTTGTTCGTAAAATAACATGTTTAGGAAGTGTACCGATGGATCTAAAACGAAAAATTCTATAAGAATTGTTCTTGAGTAAAACCACCTAGCTTAATGATTCCAGTAAAATCCAATTGTTTCCGGAAACCTTGAATCATTGACCTGGCACCGAAAGATCCGAGAGTTGCCAATGATATTAAATTTTAAGTATAATCGAATAAAGATTTTATTTTGAAATTTTCTTATATGTGTTTTTTTGTGTACTCAAAAAGTGAGTACACTCTAGAATCGGTCAGTGTGTCCGTCCGGCCGGCCGTTAACACGATAACTTTTGAAAGGAGAGTCCAATCGCGATGAAATTTTCTACACAGTNCTAATGAAACCTAATAGCTCGTTATGTTGTAAATCTATTTCCAAAAATTATTAGATTTAGAGACTGGTCAAAGTCGCCATCCATTATTTCTTCTAAGTAGTCTATTAGACATCTCAAACTTTGCACAACAGGAGTTTCACAAATTGATTCTCGTTATAATCACATCATTGAAAGATGATTGTCAATTACATAGTTGATTAGTGCATTATCGACAATGGTTGAAAGTTTTGAATCGATCAAGAGAAAAAACTTCTTCACTTCGCTCGACAAATAAATAAAACTTGAATGTTACGAATAAGGTCTGTGAAGTCCTCGGGTGACGTTTCTTGTCATTTGTTTCAATCTCCAAATTTTCATTTTTTCTTTCCATTTACATAAATATTCTTAGATGACACAGTCTCCTTTTGTTTTACTGATGTGATAATGATGAATTTTCGTCAAATGGTTCTATAAATTTCGTCATGCACATAAGTTCGTAAAATAATCTGATTTCATCATGTTTAACAAGTGTCCAGTTCTACCTTGAAATTTTCTTGAACCAAGAGTTGAATTCAAGCACATATTGAAAACCTAATGTGATAGCTATCATCCAGTTCAAGAATAAGTGTAGCAGTTTTCGTGGATGTTTTATTGGCCTTTTTATGGTTGATGAGCGTCTGTGAAATAATTCGCTTTTGAGTGAATTCGGAAATAAATCTATGCTCCTTCTAACTATACTGCTATTTTTCGAAATATATGCCGGGAAGCAGAGATAATGGATTACAAAGCATGAGCATTTTCTAATTTTCGTCTGTTATGACAATCGATATATTGATTTTTTTTTCTTTTCTTTTTCTGTTGAGGTCCTTCATTGTTTGATTATTTTGTCGCATAATCGGAAAGTAAGTTGGAGGAGCTACATAACAATAGCATTTTTTATTGGAAACAGCTCAAGTTATGATTGTAAAACTAAATAACAAACGGAATTTCGTTCTAGCGTAAGATATTTCAACTTTTAATATCAATGCTAGTAGAAGATTGAAAAGAGCTTAGCGGCGTCTTACAGAGTGAAAGCTACTTCTTCATCGATCTGAATCTCGATGAGCGTAGTAATTCTTTCTTTTGATAGTGTTCTAAAAGAATTGATGATAGTTTCTATTCATCTTCCAAGTAACCATCAACCAAAGTAGCATAACTATAAAAAATTAAGCTACTAAATTTCGACCAGAAATATTACCCACAGACAAATCTTATAAACATCACTATGCTATAAAAAATATTTGAGCAAAGAAGAGTGTTATCTCAATGGATTGTTCAATGCTGAAGTCGGTCTAATTTCTGGCATTGTATAATATATGATCGCTTTTGGATATCGAATATCTCTAGAAGACAACCTTCTTTTCATTTTAACTTTCTGGGACATTTTATTGGTGACTAAGCGATCTATTTGAATATGAGGTTTCTGACCGAAATCCTGAACTCTGATTTTTTTCATATATTTGTTATCAAAGGTTGACAAATCTTATAGAACAGTCATGATTTGACAAGGATAGCCTATATGAATCAGGACTTTTATGCTTCTTCTAATCATATTGAATTCTACAAACTGGTGCATACACTATTCTAAACAGCATGTTACAATGAGCGATGTTCCCTCGTCAACTAAAAATATTCATGTTAAACCAATCTTTATTACGATTTCCTAATAAGATTTACATTACAGACTTCTTTCCAACCCATCTAACCTACAACACAAGCTGCTTATTGACAGGTCTGATTTCTGTTCACGTAAAATACACATGCTATACTTAAAGATATTTAAAAAACCGTATAACAGATCACTACAAAATAGAACGCAAATATCAATCCGGTACAATGTTCTTTTATGCTCCGTTGCTTGTTAAAGTTATATTTTCTGAGAAACAATTAGATCTTTCGCAAGCTGAAGTGTATTGCTACATTTTGTATGTGAACTATCAATGATTTTTTTCAAAGAAGAAAAAAAATCGCTCGAATTATTCGAACATATTTTAGATAATCATTTCAATCATCAGTCAGATGTTAAGGAAAAGAATGGTGATCGAGTCTTTCCAGTGATCTGCACCAAATGACTTTTTCATTGTGGCGGTCTCTGTTCATGAAGATTTGGAAATTTTGAACAAACCCTCTGCGTGAAGACGTTACGAAAAAATGTTTCCTTCGATTGATTCGATATTCAAATCTCACTCAGAGAGTGTGGAAAGGGAACAAAATACGTTTTCACTGGATCAAAGTTTTCGAAATCCCACGGAAAATTATTTTAGGAAAATCGCGGTTTCATCGTAGAGAACCGCGGTATCATTTGGATAACCAATGTAAACCGCGGTTTTTTGCATCGCATTCATAAAAAAACGCGGTATATACACTCCTAACCGCGGTTTTTATTATAGCGGTTATCACCGGTCTTATCAACCGCAGTATTGCCCTCATAACCGCGGTTTTCATTGTAGCAGTTATTGCCGATTTTATAAACCGCGGTGTGTGCACCCATAACCGCGGTTTTATTATAGCGGTTGCTGTCGGTTTTATTAACCGCGGTATTCTGTATTATAACCGCGGTGACTTTTCATTTTGTTGCCAAAAAAAATCTCTACTAATTTGAAATACATCTGTTCATTATCATTTTCATATTAAAGTGATATACCAGAAGAGACATGATCTAGCACAATAGAAGGATTTTCAATTCATCTGCAAATTGTCGTCGTAGAAATTTCACAAATCGGCTGATAAAAAATACTGCAGCTTTTATTTATTTTTTAATCTGTTTTTGTTGAGAAGTGATTGTAGCGGAATCACAAAAAAACCGTGTTGGCTATTCGATAAATTAATAAAAATGAATGATTGTTCATGCAGACTGCTTCAGGAGAATTCATATGGTAGAAGACTCATTTTATTTTAAAAGCAACCCACGAAAATTGAAAAATAAAGTTCATTGCGGATCTATCAACCCCCGACGGTATAACTAGAAGCACCGCGATTTTCTGTGGCGAGATCGCTGAGGTCTATATTGGGGTTAGTAGTGGTTTCATGTATCCCCACTGTGATGTGCTACATCGCTGGCAGACGCGGTTTTGAAAACCGTGTTTGTCACTTACGGAACCGCGATTCAGGAAACCGCGGTGTCGCTGTAAAAAAACGCGGTGCATATCGAAATGTGAAGTAATGTGTAAGGACAATCAAGATGTCGTGCCTCACTTTTTCTGCCAAATTCTTCGATCATTAAACAGATAATTCATCTGACTCTACAAAGGTACTTTGTGGAAATGGAGCTCGAGAGATTTGCCTTCATTGTCCCTAGAAGGGCACCACATCTGAAACTTTCAAGTTACAGGTTATGTTCGGCATAGCCGAGTCGGTTCACTCTAGTGTGTCGGGGAAAACCGCGGTGAGCAACGGTATTCAAAACCACGATTTTAAGTGGTTTTTTTATATAACGGTAGTCAGACCATTTATGCATTGCTCCGAAACCGTGGTTTTCGAGACCGCAGTTTTGAGCGATTTCGAAGAAACGCATAGATGGTCTGACTCCCGGCATCTGAAAATAGCGACCAAAACCGCGGTTTTTAATACCGTTGCCTACCACGGCTCTTTTGAAAAAATTTTTCCGTGGGTAGTATGAGCAGAATTATGTTTGAGTCATGTGTCATTATTCGAATTTGGAGAATATCGGTGAAATGATGTCAAGTCAAATATAAATTATTGTGAACAAAATAGTATCTGATTGATGTATACATCCAAATTTCCGATTTATTTTTCAATGAATATTATCTGAGTGTCAATGATCAATTTCATTTGTTGCATTTGAGCGTAGGAATTATTTGGAATTATTTTTGAATAAAACAGTCGAGTAGAACTTTGACGAATGCACCTGCACATAAACATAGAATACATAAAATTGATAGTACCAATGAAAGAAGAGCTGATCCATATGTGATTAATATAATAATATAAATAACAAAATCATATGTTTTTAATTGGTCTTTATGTTGAAGTGCTTGACTTGCATATACAACTGCAGTTATCACAAGAATAGGAGCTTGTATTGCGCTCATAAGTGATAAAATTGCTTCCCATACAGTATATAAAGAATGCTCATCTTCATCGTCATTGATAAGACAGCAACGTTTTGCACCTTTATCTATTGCAGATAAACCAAAAAATGTTGCTAATATCATTAAAATTTCATAGAAAGTCTGACGAAATGATGATTCAGGATCAAGAAATAAGAATAATATTTGTGTTTCAAATAATAAACCATATAAAATTACACGTCCTGGTAATGTACAACAATTTTTAGCAAAATCTTTAAAATAATCTTTTTCTTCTCCGACAAGACCGATTAAACTAATTAAATGAAAAATAACTTCGAAGCTAAAAAATAAAATGGTAACAACAAGTAAACTAGTTGTATTTGATAATAATTTTAAATATGATACTAATTCCCCTATTTCAATTGATATACCGAATAAGACAATTAGAATTGGATGAACCAATAGAGGTTTGAATACTGAAGCACCACCAACAGCAAATAATATAAGAAAGAAAAGTTGTTGTTCACTTTCATCAAGATCTTTCTCTTTAGCAATAAAATAAACGCCGAATTGTTCAGCAAGATTAAATATATCAATTAAAATACTCATTATATCGGCTATGGTTTTCCGTTCTTGCAAATGACCCATTTAAATATTTAATTCTATGTTGAATCGATATTAACACAATCGAATATTTAGAATTATCTGAAAGAAAATCTTTTACCTTAAATATAATAAACATAGTTTGGAATTTTTCCAAGCTAATCAAATAAATAATACTAATATATCTTAAATTAGATATTTCTATGTCATTATTTTAATTCGATGAAGTTAATAGAAAACTTATGATTAAAGCATTTGTTGACACATTAATAATCGAAGAAATGAATTTATAGACTTAACATAGATTTCTTTTTGTTCTGAAACTTCATTCTTTGAATATTCATTCAACATGAAAATAAATTATTTAATAAAATTTTTATAAATTAAAATAATTATCAAATTTCTCTTCAAAATTATATTCAAATAAAACAAATTATTTTTACAACATATAGCAATATCAAGTAGAATAGCTTGGCTCCAAAAAAGTCAATTGATTTTAATTCTTTAACTCAATTAGGAATTTTCATTTTAATATTACCGTAAATTGTCTTTTATTTCGCCTATTAGAAGTTTTTCTTCGGTAAAAAATCTTCCTGGTTTCTATGCATTTCACATATTGTGTCAATAGCTATGAACTATTTATATATAAATCAACAGGAAACTTTTATAATTAGTTAAAAGATTTCATTGGAACATCGATATAAATACGAACTTGACTCTTGAACACAATCAATTATTTGAATATCATTTCAAATGAAGAATATTTAAAAATTTATATTTCATTCAGAGATGAATCAAGATAGATATAAATAAAAAGAGATATTCAAATTCAATTTAAAAAGAAGATTTTTTCATGATGTTATTTTTCTTAAACATGTTCAAGATGAATTTCACTAAAAAGAATTCGTTTAAAAATGTGACTTAACATCAACAAAATATTTTTTTATAGGTCATTACTTCAATTGTCACATTTTTTTTCGTATTCTAAACGAATTTGAAGAATAATGTCAACTATTTTTTTTTTAGTTTTACATATAATCAACAAGATGAAATTTAAATTGAAAGAGTTTACTGAAACAAACAAATCCATAAAAGTAAAATTTTCGTCGATAGTTCTTCGATTTGTCGATATAAATATGTGCTTGAAAACTATAGAGTTATTCTATTATTAAATAAAAGAAGATCCATCGTAAAAAAGCCTAATCAATACTGATGATCAATCGAACTCGAAATAAAATCAACTTTTTCTGATAAACTAATTGTTTTTCTTCTTGTTAGATGTTCGCATGTTGTCAATAGATAAATAGTACACATAGGTTTATCTTCAGTCTTATAATGATAGATTTCTATTTATTATTTTAATCTTACACGTTTCGATCACAAACAATCGATTATAACAAAAACACTTTCTGTCGACAGTATGTTAATCTAAGATTCTAAAAAATCCATTCACAAATTTAATACGAAGTTGACTGCGTAAATAAAAACTAACTTCTCAATACTATTTACAAATTTACTAAGGACTTGATGGTCAACATTACTAGAAAATTATTGAGTTACGACCACTTCAATATTTGCTGTTACAATTTTTATAGTAAAGTTAATTCTTTTTTTTTCGTCACAACAGATTTGTCGAAAGCATCAATGTACAGAATAGACAAAATATTAGTCAGTTCAAATAAAGTGGTGAATTTCTAAAAGGAAGGATATTACAAGTCATGCGGGTTATACACAACGTCTCGAACTTATTAGCATTGATGGAAAATCTTATGGAATTTTTTTTGTAAATGCATTGCTGAGCAGAACATCAGAAGCATGAATGTTTCCTAACCGGATCCAGCAGCAGCATTTTTTCGACTGAAATGTAAACTGGAACCGGGAACGAACCAAAAAAAGACTAGTACCACTCATATCTACTTTAGTCTCACATGTAAAATCTATTCAAGATTTTTTGCATTGTTAATTAGTGGATGATCGACGAACTGCATGTATATGTTAGTTTGATGATATTTTGTTGAGAAGATCATTTACTCGAGTTATCTTCGATGGAACTAATCAATTAATTAAACTAAATCGTTTGCTGTAATAAACAAATCTATGAAAAACGACTTGACCAGTAAAGAAATAAGTTTTTTCGAGCGACTTAAACTTCACTTAGACATTTGACTTCTGATGACAGAAAGAAATTTATTGTTTTATGTTTCAATAGAATAAAAAACACTAAATTTTTCATGTTGTCTTCAATGTTTTTAATGAGAATCTAAAATAGAATGTACGTGTAGACTATATTTTTTAAGAACACCATATATCCGTACATCTTATTTTGTAGACCAAGGTGTACAAAATGTACAAAAATTTCAAAACTGGTGGCTAGTCACATACAAAAAAACTTCTATAAAAAGAGCACTTATTTCATTTTCACTTTAATAAGCACACAAAGATTTAAGGGTATGGATGCAGTTATAGAAAAGACCCACACCTGAACTCATGTTCTTCTTGGCCCGCTCTTGTCACGGTTGCGTTGCATTTGTCTAAAACTCACCTAAAGAAGAACATCAATATGATGAAAAAAAGAACTCAGAATCTGTAGTTGTTGGAAATCTTCAGATATAAACGAAAACTAAGATCTTTTACGATGATTTTTTTTCTTCTAGTATTTTTCTTTTCTTGTATTTCGTTCAGCTCCTCGAAAAACTATTTCAGTACCACTTCACATTCATATCAAATCGTACGCAAGTCATATACATACGCTATATGCACAAGGACATGTAAGATGTGAAAGTCTCCCTATACATTACTCTCTTGAATGTGATGTGTGCAATCTTGATCACGTTCAACAGATAAACTTCTTTTAAGCATAAAGACACGAAAATCTTGTAAAAAAAAAAAGAAAATTCAACATGTATCGCGTACACGCTATTCTTTCCTTCAACGTATAAAACTGTGTAAATTGTGTTTCATTAGAGTATGGTACACTTTGTTTTGCAAGGTACATTCTTTCATTAAAAACACTGCAAGTCATCCTATTAATTTTTCTTAAATCTGTTTATATTAATGTGAATATAACGATATTATGAGAATATCTTGACAGAGTTATTCCTAATGTTTATTATAAGTTCATCCCTGTTTATAGAAAAAATTGATCAAATCCAAAATTCGTTATGTCGAATTGGGCACAATGAAAACGCTGGTTAGTTAGTTGTTTTATCTGTAAATTTGTTGAAAAAAAAATGAATTCGTTCTTTATACGTGTGAATCGATTTTCTAATAACATTTTATTTAAAAAAAAGGATCTTTTCATAATTAACAACCAAAGAAAATAAATTTATCTAAGAAAATGAACAATGAATCTCCTGTAGTCGATTGAAGATTAATATTTGTATTTGTGACAAAAACTTTTTTTTATCTTTTAAAAATTTGTTTCATAATATAATTAATTGAATTTCTTTCGAATTTAATAGATCAAAAATTGAAATATTTATTAAAATTAAATTTTAAAGTGAATTGACAATGAAAACAGTTAATGTTAACTTCAGTATTTTTTGACTTACTCGCTTTGAATTTGTCTAGTTGAATTACACGTTTTTATTTTCATTTTTCATTTCTGTATTGTCAGATGAAACTATTCCAGTTCAACTCAATCGAATACGTTTGAAGAAAAAAAAAACACTTTTTAAAGGAAGAATAATGAGAAAAAGAAACATTAAATTTTATTTGTTGCCAACGCAAACAGAAGCTAAAAAAAGAAGAATAAAGAAAATAAACTATATCTTGTAACCAAACAAAAATCGTGACGATGACACATATGATCTGAATCATTTTTTCGATAATATCTCAATAAAATTTCTTTGTTAAATTCTCTGATATATTTCAATATAATCAGAGTGAGAATCTTCAACGATTCTAAATAGTCAATATACATCTTGAAATCAGTACATTATTATTTTATTTAATTACAATTAATTCGAGTTTTTCAATATTATTTTGTGGATTTTTGTTATGTCATCTTTGATTTATCCTCTAAATGATAATTATTTTATCGAAGATTCTTATTTAAAATCAATTTCCTATTTCAAATAATTATTTGTAAAAATAGCAACAAATGATAAAAATAGTTATGGTATTATTTATTGTCGAATCTTCGATAGTTATACAAAACTATTATTTATTCTGATTGACTAGGTTTTTTTTCATTGGATATTTTTATTTCGACGTATCAACATTATTGATAGAATCTATTCATCAGTATCTTGTCAATCAGCGGCGCGCCACCATGGTGGCAAAGTATGGCAGTTGCCATACCAAATATTTTTATTCCTTATGGATTTTCCTGTACGACTACTTTTTTTCGATCCAATCTTTAATTAGGAGCCAGCAAAAAGAAAAATAACAAAAAATGACTCCTGATTTTCCATAGAGGTATCCTTAGATAAGCTCGATTTACCTATTTTTTCTAGAGCAGATATAGATATTGATTATTTATTTGTTCTTCTTTAGTTTCTATGGAATTTAAAAGCGTCTTCAGGATAGTTTTAACTAAGGAAAGAAAGATTAGCTAAAGCCTCATCTTTTCAAGTACATTTGATTCATATTCTATTCTTTGGATATTATGCTTTGCTATTGATTTCAAAATCGAAAAGAACAAGTGCTATTAAGACATCTTGGCAAGGGGGAAAAAGCGGATCCGTGAGGAATCTTCGTATCTGGAATGCGACGAGGACACATTATGGATACAGGTTAAAGGCGATATATTGAGAATACAGAGGATTTCGGGATCTGCTTTTTTCCCCAACGGAAAAAGCTGAAAACTGAGTTTTCTGAGTGATTTAGAGTTTTGAAAAAAGCGATGTGTCAGATTATGGATTTAGTGTCGCAAAAAATTCGGACCTAATTTTATTATCCTGAGAATTAGCATTCATCCCTGATCATTTTTCACCTGTTTATTTTATATTTCATAATCACTCATTTTTTAATACCTTAGGGTTCCCCTCAGGGATCGAAAAACATTTCTTGTCTTGGGTTTAGTGAAAGTACTACTCGTTTGATAGAGTTCAATGTGATGATTAAAAATATTGAATTTTTTGAAGTTTCGGACAGTAAGGAACATCTGAATCACTTTCTGAAAGCCCTACAAACAAGTTTTTGACCTCAAAGTCTATCGATATTTAAATCTTATCCAGAAAAATAGGCTCATTCGATTTTTTTCGAAGCGATAATCGCCGAATACCACCCCAATCGGGTAATATTGCTACAAATAATGATTATTTTGGTTTTATGAGCTTTCACTTTATACGGATGCAGCAGCAAAATTTGTTTATCGAACATGTAATTCAACTTGCTCTTTTTGATGATGCTATTTTCAACTTCAAATTCAATGTCTAGTAAGCCACCTGTGCTATATTTACTATACTTGAGAACTCTTTTGGACAGTATACGATGACTTTCGAATAGAAGATACTAGGTTTGACTTGAAAAAAAGGCATACTTGAAATTAGCACAAAAACAAATGAGTTGACCTAGGTGTGTTTCAAATTGTTTCTAAGACTTATTTTTTAGTGTAAATTTTTCAGCTTAGCTCCCCCTCAGGGATTTTGAAAAAAATCAACTTCACAGAAAATCCGTTTTGTATACGAAAACACAATTCCGAACTTTTACAATTCCATGTGAGGGCAAAATCAGAGGTGTCTACATTTGGAAATTGTTGTTTTGGTGAAATTCACTTTTTTCGATGCCTGAGGGGGACTCCAAGTACAGGGGTAGCATTTTATCTTTATTTTACTTTAAAAAAGTAAAGTAAAGTTAGAAAACAAAATTTTCCTTGTGTACATAAAAAATCTGACATGGTTTAGCTTTACTTTACTGGGTAAAGCAAAGTTGAGATACTTTACTTTATCGGATAAAGTAAAGATAAAGTGCCACCCCTACCCAGATATTAAAAAATGAGTGATTATGCAGTATAAAATAAACATGTGAAAAATGATCAGGGATGAATGTTGATTCTCAGAATAATAAAATTAGGTTCAGATTTTTTGCGATACTAAAACCATACTCTGACACATCTCCTTTGATTGGAAATTTAGTGTTTTGAGGTTTTTTAAAATATTTGATATAAAAGTGAGTGAATCTAAAAAACTCAGCTTTCCCTCATTGATTTATCCTATACAATGTGGATTTTGTTGACTGCATCGAATATTATCATATGTGTCTCACAGGTGTCCTCTGGATCCTCCGTATCCCGGATAGACGGAATCCGCTTTTTTCCCCTTGCATCTTGGACTTTAAGAAGATAATGATGTTCGTAATTAATCGAAACATATAGTATAAAAATCCTTTGAACATATGTTTATTTATTGATTTATTTACAGCAACTTATGTTTCATTTCAACGAATATATTCGTCATCTTCAAAGTGATGAACTTTCTATGTTATATTCATATATAGATAGACAGAGGAGAAAAAAAGGAAACTAAATAGAATTAGTCCGCTAAGTCATGACATGCGCTACTAAAATTACCTACTTCTCAAGCAACTTTATCTAAAATTAGATCGTTTATTCTGGAAAATCATTTTAATGTTTGTTTACCCGTGATGAATGAATTGTTTAAGATTTTATGGAATATACCTGTAACTACTTGTTAATGCTAAAGAAGCTTTTCGACGTTTATACGAATTAAAAATGATCTTCGATCTACAACAGGAGAAGATCGTTTATCAGAACTTGCACTTTTGAACATTGAACGTGACGCTGAAATCGACTAAACCCCCTCCCATATTAGAAGCCCCACGGGGCTTCTATTAGGCCTTGCAAACTTTGGCCGGATTTTGCTAGGAAAAATTGAAAATTTTGCTGGATAGATCTTTTAAAGGGGGCTTCTAATAGGGGGAGGGCTTCTAATATGGGAGGGGCTTCTATTACGGGGAGGGGTTTATGGTGAAATAATAAAAGAATTTGTATGAGTAAAGAAGAGCAGGAAAATAGTATTTTAATTGTATTGGTGAAGTCTTTTTATGATGCACACTAAAATAAAATGTGTCGTATATATGTGTCGTACAAGAATGTGTCGCAGACTCCATTATAAAAATGTGTCGTACAAAAATGTGTCGCCTTATAGATGTGTCATAGCCTATATGTCAATCGTTCATTCACCGTTTTGTTTCGCGAGTGCAGCTGCATATAACCGAGCCTATTGGACGTACTTGACTTATACATTTTCGTATGCCTTTTTT
>CAJNSZ010000886.1:0-45905 GCA_905329745.1 Rotaria sp. Silwood2 | reverse complement strand
TTATGTAGTACCACATATGTACAACAATTTACCAAAGTTTCAGCGAATTTGCTTTTGTAGAATGCGAGAACGGTGAATTCTTAAAATCGTTTCAGAACTTCTGGAACACCCTTTATATATATATATATATTTGTTTTGACAGAATTCGATAAGTTCATAAAGAATATTTGACATGAAAACGAAGGAAGCCATGCCGTTGATGTCATGGTACGACACACAAACAGTAGTTTAATTTCTAAATATTTCGGCATATATGATCTTACTGGTATATTTTCTAGTTAAAGATAGCATTTTCACAATTGTGACCGTGTAAGAGTAGAGGAGCTTCGATAACAGTTATCATTAGGGAATTTCAGATGCGATGATGACGAGAATATGTAATATCGATTTTTACAATCTGATTTTACACAGTTATTTTATGCTTCAACAAAATAAAAAGTTAGCATTGAGATCGAATGGCTCAATAATAACTGACACAAGCCGAGATAAGTTGATACAGATGACGAAAGACGAAAAGAATTAATTTCCTATTCAACTCATTTCAACTTACATGAATTCCAGACAATGTGAGTTAAAAATTAATGATGTGGTATTTCAAGTGCAGTTCAATGGTCAGGAAGAACTAGATTAGAATCTCTTCGAAAGATAAAATTGAATGATAAGAGTTACGTGCCAATGTGATGTAATGGAAATCAAAATGAGTCAACATAGCTTGTGATCAAATGAAACGTGTGGAGAAACGAAGATGCATAGCTCTCAACTATTTTCCTCATCGTTTATTTGATTCTGTGACTTGGAGAAGAAGCATTTTATTATGTAAAATATGGAGGAGAAAAAAAGCCATGCCGCAATCTGAACACCTTTGTTCTATTCGACGATGATCGAACAAAGTGATTTCAAGGACACAAATGTACGGTGAATGCTCTAAGCACCGGTGTGTCAACTGCTTCTGTAATATTCAATCGAACAGCGGTAATCAATTGTGATCCGGCTTTCCACAAATCAATTTTCTTATTACCGACACTGGTACCTGCGGCCATGTATGTCCATTGATTCTGATCAAATGGGTCTGCTAATTGTACATCAATTGTGTATGCGCGGATCACTTGGCCACGAGTTTGATCTTCTTGAATGGCTGATCGATCAATAGTTACTGGCGAATCAAACACTTGAATATGTATTCGTCCATCGGTTGATGAATTTCGAACGATAGGCACAATAGAAGTACCATAACATGAACGAATAAAATCGCCCAATTCTTTGTAACGAAGTGCATAGGCAGGTGGAATGAGACCAGTTTGGTCAGGTGTTAGATCTAGCATTAACATGCAATTATGACCGACTGAACGATGATAAACATCTATCAATTCTTTAAGACTACGAAGTAACACGTGTGGACCCTGACACAAAAGTTAATGGAATGATCTACTGATGCTTTTAGTCAAATTCGATTCTTACCCAAAACCATCGATCAAATTGTTGAAGTGTTGTATCGCATTCTGCTGGAATAAAAATAGGACTGTTAGGATCACCACCATTTTCCAGGCCGGTAGACCAAGTTGAATCGGGTGCATGACCATGTTCATTACCAATCCAACGAATTGGGTTTCGTGTCACCCCATATCCACCGAAGATGATTGAATCAGGTTGAAGTTCGCTCACCATCGCAGCGACTAAATCATGCAATTCTGCAGTATAACTAAAATAATTGAAAACTTGAATTCAACAAATTTTATACTTGTCATCTGATTTACCCTCCATCAAACCAAATCTCCTCAAGTTTACCGTAGTTCGTCCACAACTCTCGCAATTGTTGTACTACAATATTATCATAGGTTTGTTGAGTAATATTCAATTGGCCCACTTTCAATGTGTCATTTTGAACCTGTTTATACAGATAAGATTTTCATAGGATCGAGAACTTGATGCAAAGAAAAATCAACGAACCAAACCCTGTTTCACATTTAGATAATTATTGTTAACGACGGTATAGTAAAAACCAGGTCGTATTTGCCGCTTGTTACAACTCTTGACAAAGTCATCGAGAATATTCACACCTTTAACAGGTGAATAATCAACAGTATAATTGTATGGAACAATGCGACCAGATGGACTCAATGGAAATGTGACGTTTGTTGGTGCCATTAGAAAACCACAAGCATGCTAGAATAGAACAAAACAATACATGTGTCATATTCAAGTATAAAATTTTACTTTAGTGACCAGTACAGCATACTTTGCCCCGAGATCGATGATTGTTTGAGCCCAATTATTCGTATTCAATTGATAGGGATTAAATAGAGAAATGGGTGGAACAACATCGCCTGTGCATCCGTCATGATTCTCAACATAGGTTGCCATGTTAAAATGAATCAAAACACCGATCTCCTGTGCTTGCCAGTCTAGTTGTTCGGGCGCTATCACGTATAAGAATACCAAAGATAAGTCAAGATTCTTTAGTTGTTTTCGTGGAAACGACAAAACAAAACACAAGCTTACTTACTTGGTAAAGCGATGCGCACACCCGTCAACGGTGATATCCGACATAGACTGGATTGTAATGAAGAATATTGTTGATGTCGATAGTACAGTGATAATCGGCCATCAACGACTCCGACTAGCACCAGTAAGAGCGTAACCAGCAGATGCATGATGTATGAAAAGAAGAGACTCACCTGCAGTTATCTGTCTCGACTTTATTTTAAATAAATTGCATGTCTGTCTTTCTGATAAGACTTAAGCGAGCACAAGACTTTCATATTCCTACTCCATTGATAAAAGATTGTTTAGAAACAGAGCTTCGAGGAAAGCGAAAATATTTCATTACGCCAACACGTGTTCTTTTCTTGTATTACTCTTTTTTAGAATAGTTTCAGTAGTCGAATCTCGGATCCTAGACTGGACGCATCCATTGTCGAATTTGAAAGAAAGTCTATATGAACGTCCTCATTAGTCTCTAGATAAATGATGGATTCGATGCAAAGTTAACAATTTCATTGAAATTATACTGAGAAGTTTTCAGAAAAATTATAACTTTGATCGCCATGATTTAATCGATCAAAGTCTAGTAAAATTCAAGGATAGGTCAAGCCTTAAGCACTACATGCCTCTGAAAGCAATAAAGAGAGGCTCTAAACTTTGATGTTCAAGCGATCCATTATTAGTTTCTAATTCAACTATAAAATTCATCTAGGAAGAGAAGAAACTAGCGGACAAGAAACACTTTCAGTCAGACATGTTGTATTCAATCTCATCTTTGGTCATAATTTCGAAAATAACATATTCATATTTTGGTAATTTCTGTATTCCGCTCGAATTATGAGACAAGCTGAAGTTACTGAACTTGAAGACAAGTGAAGCAATCGTGCCAGATCGTGAGGGCACTCCGTTGAAATTTACTGCGAAAGAAAAACTGGAACGAGAAGACTACCAGTCAATAGTTGTATCGAATAGAATTTTCTTTTAATGGATGGATACCAAAACATGTTTTTCTTCTGACTGCAAATAATTGTAAGAACAGCGAAATTGTTTGATTTTTCGACCATTGAAGAAGGTCAACTTGTTACAATTAACTATCCAAAATCAATGAAAGACTACAGTCAATTTGTACGTGAAGTTCATCGACTTAATCAAAATGTATCCTGATATTACGCCGCTGATAACAAGTCTAAAAGAATTTTGGCTATGAATTTTCATTCATTTTCTCAATGCATCTAATTTTTTCTAGCTTATTTATTGGCTGCAATTTTTTACCTTAAGATAAATTAACATACTTAAATTACATGGTTTCAGTGGCGAAGTATCTCTGTCCTGGCACTGGACGGATAAATCGTGGAAAATCTCATTCTGAGAAGAAGTCTAAACTAGTATCATTACAATCTGTTCTTCATTTTGACGTTGAATTGCATTTGTCTGTTAAAGAAACATAAATAAGATGTGCTTACTGTAGCACAAAAGAAGTAAAAGTTAGATTTAGCATCGAATGTTTTACGTCTGATAAAATAAAATGGTTGAAGATCCGTTTTCTTATTAAAAAAATTCCGTTCTCAAAAGGTTGAGTCTAATTCTTTTTTCTATCTTCAACAAGTATCGAAAGCCTTTTTTCAAATACGGACAAATAGAACAGGAACAACACTAAACAGTTCATACTAAAAATAGCAAAACAGCAACAAAAAAATATACATAAAACAAAATACTATCGGTACCTAGTTTATTCACTGTTACATTTATCCTTCTATCATTCATCATCATCATTATCACAATAAATAAGATTAACAACATAATTATCATCAGCATTTAATATACTGTCATACGATTGTTTTTAAGCTTTTTGAACATTTGTATCTAAATAAAAATTATGATTGTTTGAATGTTCTTTTTTGTCAAACACTTTTTTCAAAATTAGGAAGTTTCTTTTTTGGTGAACATTAATTTCTCTACTTTTTGTGGTGATAAGCGAGTTTGTGTTTCTGTGACTATATTTCCTCTATGTTGAGAACAAACGCTCAGACGCTTTTTTCGTCGCTGGAATAACTTGAATATAACAGGCTGCTGGATAAAGAATTGGATGTAGAACTTTTTGCCTTTTCCAAAATATTAGTAAATCTTCATCGTCATTCGCTAAAACATATCAGTAGATTGCAAATATCATTATAGTTTATCATTAATATTAACTACAGTCACAGCTGTACTAGTGCTTTGATCAAAACATTCAGATAGAAAAATTATCTGCATCAGGTGCTGACATTGATGTTGGCTGTATTGATGGAACTTCTAAATTAACTGATGCATTCATTTAACGAGGTGAAATATAGAAAACAGAAATAATTGTATATTTTTATAAAGAGAAATTGACAAAGTTATTTTTATTTTTTCATTACAAAGTAAATATTGCTTACCATGTCGTTTATTAATTTCTTTTTTTTAATGAATTCATAAGCTTTTTTTTGAAGAATCTGTAAATGTCTTAGTTTCGGATGCTGTACAACAACATAATGCGTCTCATCAAGTTCCTACAATACTGGAATTTGATTTTCACAAAATTGTAAAATTGTTTTTTTTTATTAAATATAGATCATTTCCATCTGATTTAGATTATTGTATAAGATGTTCTTAAAATGGTAAAATTAAATGAATTGTTGGAGTTTTCTCTACGCTTAATAGTTCTATGACAATAATAAAATACTTTAAGTTATTAGCAACTGCTAATAATTTATCAAAATCAATTACAGCTAAAACTATTTTTCGAGCTTTATCTGTAATGAACTTGATTAATTCTTAATAAATATCAATACAACTCGACGCCATGTGTCATAACGACTGTTTCATCTGGTTGTTGTGAAAGATTGAACATTTTTCAGTAACATGGAGTGAATATGAGATGATCATAAATAAACAAAAACAACATCATGTATATAATTAAGCAATCGTTTAATACTACCACAATCGATATTTGGTATAGATAATGCCTGTTTGCTGAGTTTCCTGATACAATGACCTGTACAATCGATGCAAAGAATGCGATTTCTAAATGATGCACTTATTATATTTTCATTATCATTAACAATATATTTCACGTTGTCTAATATTAATCCATATGATTCAAGTATCAAATCTCTAAATAAATCAATATTATCAACTGATTGAAATGGTAAATCATATGGTTTGTATGCCAACATAAATATTTAACGACCATTATTCTTTTAAATAAGTATGTAGTGTTATGCCACTATAATACATTTTTGTTCTTTGTTCCGTCCAGAAATCTACAGGTATTTCTTAGACATTGATAGTTACCAAATATAAGACTAATTGTTCTTTACGAAAATTATGAATCTTGCCAATCTCTCGACTCATCTAAAGCTACAAAATGAATAGTGGCATCCATCATCTGCAGCATTAAATGGAAGAAATTGTTTCGATTTACCGTAGTTGGATCAGGTAAAATATTCGCAACTAAAATAGTTGAACTTATTGAAAGACTAGTTTTTACTAAAATTTCAACTAATTCTGTAAACTCATCATCAATAATGAAACTGAATGATAAACTATCCACTGCACATCGTTCAGCTAATCTATTAGGTAGTTATATCTTCGTTGAATTAATAAGTCTTGTTTTAATCTTATCATGTGGCGAACAAGATGATTCAATTGATTGTTGCATTGATGATGATGACAACTCTTGTTTATATGCTTTATCCTGTTTATCCATTACATTAATACTATCATTTGGCTTCCATGTCAAAATACAATGACATTCTAAACATAAAATATGATGTAGAGCAAAGTCATTAATGTGACTTTGTAAGTAACCATGTCACTTAACACTTTTTGCATATTTTAGTCTAATAAATATGATACGTGAACATTTTTTCAAATCATATTTAATCATTGTTGTTCGTTGTATGAAGTTGATGCCGTCATGATTTTGTCGTGGAAATATCTGATTGAATATTAATTTTGAAGCGTTATTACCATTGATTAGACTTAAACAACGATATATATCTATTAGTTGTCTGTTGATGCATCAAATAATCGAATGATTAAACTGCTATCAAATCAAATTTATGTGCACTGTGTTTGCTGTACTCAAGAATTTATAGAAATTATTAAATAATTCCGAGTATGGCATCGCGAACTACGATCAATGAAATACTCTTGTCGGGATTATAAACTAAAATAGTTGAATTTTAGATCGCTAACAAGAAAATATTATCGAATATGAAAATTTCTAGTCTAATCTTGAAAAAAAATTGAATGAGGGCTAACTGAAGAATATAAGTCTCGATCACGGTTTCATCCGGAACGGGACCATATTGCAGTTTCATGCTAACAAATCCTTTAAATGAAAAGCGTTTACGATGTTATATCTCACCAACATCTTCTCCTGCTTCTGCTTATCTTGTATTTATTTCTTATCTCACGACACTGATGTTTTTTTGACAAAATTTTACACCATGTGATGTGATGGCTGGCTCATGGAGCCTCTTTTACCTCTCATAAGAATATTTAACAGAAAATGAGTTATTTGATTATATTTCTTGCAAGCTTATTTATACACTTGTTTAACGTTAACTACATTTTGGCTGTACCAGTGACGATTAGTAATGTGTTGACGCGCGTCGATGTGGATGGTCATTCCATGGACATCCATGATGGTAATATAGTGCAATTCACCAGAGGTGGACTTTATTTCTATTATGGCGTCGGTTATGGTGAATGTCACTCTAAAATGAATTTTGGTTGTGCAGGTGAATTCTTGCTAGGTGATTGTGGCTTCCGTACCAATCATACGATCAGCCTATATACATCGCCTGATCTTAGCCGATGGACGTTTGTACGTGACATTCTACCATGGAACGGTGGCCGCCCGTTAGGTATCTACTACCGACCAAAAGTTATTTATAATCAATTTACACAACTTTACGTGCTGTGGGTTAATCGTGTATTGCGTAGTGGTCCATTCGATGCACCCAACTTTCTCGATGCTTCGTATGTCGTAGCTACGTCATCAACACCCTATGGTCCGTTTACTGTCATTAAGACAAAAGTGCAGACACTCGCCTATGACAACCCAGGCGATTTCTCTCTTTTTGTTGACGACAACAACGGAAATGAAATACCCAAGGCTTATATTGCCTACGATGCTTTCGACAATTTGCATCGTATTCAAATTGAACAGCTCACACTTGACTACACTGATTCACTTGGCAAAGCAGTTACCACTGGTCCGCTGACACCAGTCAATAATGAGGCACCAATCTTATTCAAACGTTATGATTACTACTATTTATTATTTGGTGAATGCTGTTGTTTCTGTCGATCAGGTAGCAACTCGCGCGTGTTTGCTAGCTCTCATCCTCTTGGTCCATGGAGAGATACAAAGTACGATATCGATCCAGTCAAAGAGGATATTGTTAATGGCACGCGACGACGACGATCGATTTCTGGCGGACAAGAAAGTTTCATTGTACGAGCACAGCAAAGCAATTCCACTACGGCGTTGCTTTTTGTTAGCGATCGTTGGGGTACTGGCATACACATGTCTGATGATAAACAATACTGGCAACCACTATTATTCAACGACACTCAAATACCACCACGCATTCAACAACTTCAATGGACTGATCAATTCACGCTTGATCTTGCCGTGTCTATGACTGCAACTTAGACTTCAATCTAAATTCGACTAGAAAAGGAACAAAGCAAACAAATCACTATAAAACTTTACCTGATGTTTTTTTATTTTTACCAAAGAAAATTTTGCGATTTTGTTTTCTCTCAATTTCATACGAGTCAATAAAATAAATACGTCATCTTTCTGACCAAAAAATTAAGTAGAATTTCATCGTTTCACAAGAAAATTATTTGTCTCCTTGAAATGCATTCATTTTTCACAAGTTGATTTAATATTGGTTACTTAGCCACGTTGAAGTAGAAATCATTGAAATTAGCTATGCATTTTAAGACAATAATGACATGAAAAATAAAGATTGCATTTTTCTATACATTCGACAGTGTAGTTTCAAAGTATAATTATTTTTTGATCTTCCTTTGCAAATACTAACAGATGCTTGAAAAGCACTAATCCTAACGAATGTAATATCATTAAAGTCATCAGCGTATGATATCTTATATTTATATGTGGATGTCGAATTTCACTATTACCTGTCAAGTCTATTTTATTAGAACTCGTCGTATTTAATAAATAGAATAGGCTAAAGACATCATATTTTGGCTTTTTCTATCACTGGAAAAATATCGAATTTCAGTCTGAGAAACGGAAGTTATAGAAAAAAATTTATAGTAGAATTAGATCGTTTCCCAACACAACAACATGTATCATAACAGATCTGACAAATCCTATTCATGTGATTCAAAGTAACTCCACGGAATTCAATTAACAAGAAGGATCTTGCCAATTAAGAATGTTCATCACACATGCATTATCTGATACTATCGTTGTCAGACATCAAGTTTTATACTGTTACTCTTAATCATTTAATATAAAGAAGGTCGTAACAATGTATGCAGATGATGAATCTTTGTGCGGTATTCTTTTCCAATAGTAAAATTTTAGCATAACCTTCCTGTTGTGTTTCCATCTACACCCAACCATAATCTTATGGTATGATTTAGTGTAAGATTTCTGATACTACGATTTTTGTATGGTTCCATCTGACCTTACAAGATCTTACACCTGATTTGTTGACCTTTATATCTAATCTATGCATCAGTTCTTCTTTTCTCTCCTTATATATGACGAAAACCTTTTCTATGACAGAGTACTCTTGGTTTTTTTCAATCACTTCGTTAACATATCAAACGCAATTCATAAAATATCTTAACATCAGAATGATTATAGTGCTGAAAGCAAATAATGACAAAGACGTTTTGGTACAGTATCGAATTATGAAAAAATACCAGCTGTGCGTAGCGACGTGTGTGAAAAAAATGTTGACTTGCGATTCTATTTAGTAGCATCAATTCACATTCCTAATTCAATCAACATCATGCGTCATGAAGAAAATAAGAATAGTAGTACTCATCTTTCTTTCTTGCATGTGAGAATAGACCAGCAAGACAAATTTTATTAGCTCAAGTAGAAAAGCGTATCCACATCTGACAAGCTGAACGACAGATAGTAACACCGTTAGAAAGTTGAAAAGTGAATTAGTCTATGTATTGAGGCTGTATAGAGAATTCATAAATACGTACAATGTAAAGAACTAATTCTTAGAAATTTAAAACTATGGTATTGCTTTAGCTGCCATTCTTACCTTATCCATTCCAATCTGTGATCCATACTTCGATCAATGTCTATAACTATCACCTATATCACGAATGAAAGACATCACGTAGTAGACGGATAGATAAGGTACTGAAAATTATCTGGGCCGCTACAAGTAGCGGTACGTATATTATATTTTGTAATACTCTCTAGTAAAAGCAAGATGACTCTTTGGTGTTACAAGATGGATCGAAGAAGTACTTTTTCACAGTAAATATCAGCTTTTCTGTGAAGCTATGGATGTAGCTCAAGATAAGGCGAAACTTGGAATCATGATTTTCCATTGTAAAATTTTCCTTTCTTTGCGTCTTTCCTCTTTCAAAAATTTAGCTTACAACGTACTATTTTAATATCTTTTTTCCAAAATTATCACAGCAAATTTTCCTGAGGAAAGTTGTTGGGAGTCGAACTTAACGTCCACCAAACTGGAAATACTATACTTCTTCCAAAATGCTATGTCCCTAAAGACTCATGAGTTGTCCGATTGTACACTGTTTTCGTTTAGCACTCTAATAAAACATATTTGACTTCCGTCTCGTTTTTATTCAAATTCGAGTGCGAACTTTATCAGCAAAAGTCAGCAGTAGATTGAAAAGTCTCTCTTTGTTTCATTCCTTAGTGTGTGATATTAGAGTTACTCGTTCTTCTGAAGAAATTTTAAACCGAATCTGATAACGAGTGAAGAACGATTGACAAAGCTATTCAAATTTATCCAATATGAATTACAATTGTCTGTAGTTATCAAGACGCTGAAGAATTTGATAGACAATAAAGCATAACTGACTGTTTCGATCGAACTTCCTTGACGAATACAAACTATCGAGGATTTCATGTTGCACAAGCCATCAAAGACTTATTCATATTCAATTCAGTTAATGTTCTGCGAGAAGATGTTAAAAAAGATCAATTAATAGTCCATTTATATTCAATTAACAGTGTGATGAAATAAATCATTCACTCGTAGGTGAAATCTTAGCTCGTCTAATTGCTCAAATCGATATTTCTGTAGTCTAGATTCAACAAGAAGTAAAATAGAATTTACATGTATCGAAAGAGGGCCTTTAAAGACTTTTTCATACAAAAATCAGTTTTTCTCCATTAGAAATCGCCTTGTACAAATGTGACACTTACAGAAAGGTCATAAAATGCCTTATTTCTTTGATATCATTGCGTTTGGATTAGAAATTATCTTAAGTTGAAGATTTCAGAAAGAAAGAGCTTTAAAGATGTTTTTCTATCAAATAAGCTTTTTCGTCTTTGACGAAATATTTCGAAAATGTACTTGTTTTATGAAGTTGTATTGATCCATGGGCAACTTAACAGTCCTCTACGCTATTAGAACTCCATCATAAAATAAGTTAGGTAAATCTTACGTTATTCTTCTATCATATTAAAAGAAGGACTTAAGTCATTTTGTTCACTGTAACTGTATGTATCTGTTTCATGAGAAAGCCTACTGAGCTGATGGTTCTAGTCCAGTAGACTTATCTTTCCGCAGTTATTGCCAAGAAACATACTGAACACATTGTGCCTGTATTTTGCAATTGAAATTCATCATACAGAAAACAATTTTTTCCTTTTTTTTCTGGAGAGGCCAAATGTTCGGAAATCCCAATGAATGATCCGACAACGAAAATGTTCGGAATTCATCGTCTCTCATCAGATATGTATTCTGCGAAAAAAAACTGTCAAAATACATACGTCGACTCAAGTTGATTTTACAGCTGAACACCCTAAGAAATTACTTTTACGTATTAGTCTTAATGATCCAGCACCTAATGTCACTATATATAGATTTGAATGCTTGATCATTGACATGTATGTAGATACTTACAGTTTTACTATGTCTATCTTAGAATCAATAATTACTGCAGTATTGAAAGTGAAACCAACAACAGAACCTCTTTTATGTTGATCATTTAACTAAACTCAAATGAAAATTATACAAGATGTCGTTTGTTTTTTATTTTAAATGTTTTCATTGTGAAATTAACGGGTTGACAGATATAGTCTAAATAGCATTCGACATGAATTTTGTTTGGCAGATTCGATTGATTAGTCAAATCATTTTTTTTTCATTGAATTATTCAATATCCATTCGACTAAAGTATCCTGACAACGTTCTCATTTGTTTGATGTATTAAGGCTTCTTGTTCTACTTTTAATAATATTATTAATACAGCGATAGAACGTTAATTTTCGATTAAAAAATTTTCGAGGAGAATGTCTCACTACTTTTTGCTCTGGTAATTGACAAATGCTTCTCCCTATCTATTCAAAAGAAAATATTTCTTTCTAATTCAATGGAATCATATGTAGAGGCATTGACTTGGAGTAAGTTATAAGACATTATAAATACTATATTCAGATAAAAATCTATTGTTTTTCTTTCAGAGATATTTAAATAGTTACACAAAGGTAGTTTTTATCCTTGTTGATATCTGTCGATTTTCAAAAATTCTCAAACATTTGGAAGATCATCTCTATTGTAGTCAGATTTTTCCATAGCAACAATAAAAGAACTTATTATCATCATATCATAAATTCTAAAACCTATCTTAATTATGTTGTAAATAAGCTAATTTTGAATGTATCATCAAATAGATGAACAAGCATAACGTGCATTACAACAAAGGTAGACGAAATTTGTTTCTTTTTTACTTCTTCAGATTATATTCTATTTCCGTTCTAGTGTGCTTGAACAATTGAGATTACATCAAGGACGAATTAATGTAAATTTCAAATTATGTTGGACAGATGTTATTTTTAGAAAAGAAAGCAACTTTTACAACTTCTTATTTTCGTTTTTTTCTGAAAAAGAAAACTTTCATGAAACAGCAAAAACACAGAAATACATTGATATTCTTCTTCAAATAGTCATATTAAAAATGCGATAAAAATTTTATTTTAATTTTTAAAAAAGAGTAGTAACTGGCCATAACGATTATTTCATCTATTTAATTCACTATTCGGATTTATGACAAAATTATTTCTTCACAGAATAGAATTTTAAGAAAATGTGATCAAATTCATTCACAAATATTCCTTTCAAACCTCGATATTGAATTTTCTGCATCGATAATTCATTGTTAAATCTACTTATTTTCAATTAAACTTTAGATTAACAGAACCATTTGGACAATATTGTAATAAATCACAATATGTTTATTCCAAACAAGTGACAGAAACATGAGTATCTTCATACATTAACATAGATTGACATTTTTAATGAGAAATATATATGCAAGCATAAAAATAAAAGATTTCTTTACTGTTCATATGAATGGTTAATAATAGCTGTAAACGATAACAACTCCTTTAGGATATAATGTTACTTAAAAAATAATGTTTTCATGATAAAGCATAGAAGATGTAACAATAGTTTTAGCCTTTTGGCAAAAAATGACACATCAACCAGCTATATCTATCTTTAGTAAGCTATTTCGCACGCACACAAATATGAATTTGTTAGCCATGTTATAAACTCTTATCTCAAACAGAAAGAAAGCTTTTCCTTATTAATTCGACATATGAAAGAATATTTGAATATGCAACATAAATGTGTGTCTGTTAAAAAAATATTATACTCATCTATTTAGTAGTTTATATGTTATACTATATTGATATTTCATTTTTTCTGATGATTTCAGTTGAACAGAGCAATCATTAGAAAAATAATGTACGTGCTTAAAACATATTGATCAATAGTTTTTAGTTCGTGCTTGTTGAACTTTTCATCACTCTTCCAATGTGAATGACTATAAATGAGATACATCCTGTTGTTGCTTCCCGAGAATCTGTGACAATGATAATAATAAGAATGATAGTATGACTGGATCATTACTGCTAACGCGAAGTTTACAATTTCATACGTTTTTTTTAAATTATATGGATAATAATCAGAAGAAAATCTTCATTATTTTTATTATGAGAATGATCTATATACCCTGATATTGGTATATAATAATGAATAAATAGATTTCTGTTTTGATCAAAATTATGTCAGTTTGCTGTGAAAACTGTTTTTGAGAATATTTCGGGCTTCCTCTGCTCTTTTTTTTTTTTTTTATGAAACCTCAGAAGAGATCGTCATAGGCGCATTGATGTGCATTTGCATACGTCAAAAATAGGGAAAAGATGTTTTTTCGTTTCTCTTTTTCTCATGAGATAAAAGAGGAGGAGGAAAAAAGGGAGACAGGGAGAACAAAATGAGATGATGATAATGGAACGACGTCTTTCTTTTCTAACCGAAAAATCACACAACTCAGACGTCCTAATTGAAGGGGGAATATCATTTTGTGTTTAATAACGTAAGTGTGAAGCAAAAGTATCTTTCGCGTTCCTAATGAGATACTAAGACTTAAGATATTCTCAAAAAAAAAAAAAAAAAAAAATTTCTTCCGCTCTTATAAATTTTGTATGATATTCTCGTCCAGACAAATGAAAGATTGAATCGATATATATTCGTTTTAATTATCAAACTAGAAATTCTACAGAAAAATCAATATTTAGTTCTTAAGATGTTTTTAATCTTTGAAAAATTCACATCAATTGAATATATTTATTATTCCTTATTACTTCGTCAAATTAATTTTTTTTTTCATTTTTTTCTAATGAATCATTTAGATGATAATTCAATATAAAATTATCTGGTTGTTTTTTATTCAACTGTTTGTCTCGTTCCATTGTTAGTTTTGATCTATTTTCATCAATAATAAGACCAACGTCTCGAAAATATTCCATAATGATAATAGAATTTCCGGTTGAAACCTATTCGTTAGCTGTCGATTAGTTTACTTCATTTTATATAGAATTAACAACTTTTTTCTTATATACAATAATACCATAAACTATTTTACGGGCAAAAAAAGAGAAAAGAGAAAACACTTTGTATTGTAACACGTAATCAATGCTAGTAAGAGAAAGAAATGAGATATGAAGGTTATCGAGAAAAAATAAGGTTGACGTTAGAATGAAAAAGAGAACAAAGGTGTTTGATTAGTTCTTTTTTCGAACGAAAAAATTGCTAATAAAATTTTTTATGCCATTTATTATAGGCAATGATGATCAAGATATTTCTCTTCTTTTTTCTTTCTTCTCAACAGAATACATTTCCATTTATATACAATGTAATAAAATCAGCCGAGCAAACAATGAAAAAAAAAAAAAAAAAAAAAAGAATCAAAGGAACTATTGATTTGACAAACGAAGTCTCTCACACCTCATTCTAGTTTTCAGCCGAGCTCATCATGAGTCTTGTAGCCGCCGGCAGTTCCGTCTCTTTTTCTTTTTCTCATTACTATTATTATTTTGATTGTTTTCCTTTGCTTGCCGCCTAAGTACATAGCTTTACAGAGATAAATAGTAAGAGAAGAGAATAAAAGATAGTCTAGAAATTTGTGATAGCATCATAAGTAAAACTTTTATTCTCTTTTCTACTGTTTTATTTTATTTTCCCTAACATTGCTATCATCATGGTCATTACCATTCTTTGTTCGAAATAATCTATTGTCATTATTAATAGTTATACTCAAATGGTAAAAACTTGTGAACTTATTGATGGTTCATCTATAATAATTGTTTATTAATATGTGTAATCAAGCAAGTCAAGTAGGTGTATCTTTTATCATTCTAACTGATACTTGTTTTCAAAATGAAGAACCAAAACAAGAGTATAAGAGATTGGAAACTATTTTTAGAAATCGGAAATAAAGAGAAAATATAACGAGTTTTAGAGAAAAGAAAATAAGTAGAGAACAATACGAGCAACTCTCGTTCTTTCTATGGAAAAAAAAGAACAGATGTGCATTCGACAGCTCATGTGCTCTAGTATTCTAAAAAGAGAAACGTATCAGTCGCAAACAACATAGAAGTCATGTTAATCCCATGAGCATTTAGAAAGTAATAGTAATAGATGAGATAACATTTCTTTCTTTTTCTTTTTTGAAAATAATCAATGATGTGAGATTCTATATTTTTATATGACATCATATTATTCACTTTACTTCTATTTTACATAATTTAATAGTTTCTAAGCTTAATTAATAACTTCGAGGAAAAAAAAATACCTTTCGGTAATCATAAAAGAAGATATAATGAATTCATCATCTATAATCCCATGAGAGAACTAGTCATTAAAGAATGGATTCAATCAAAAATTATCGTTCATATAACGCTAAAGGTATTAACAAAATAGTTTCATGATCGATTCATTGGTGTTATTTTTGTTTTTTTTCCTTATACAGTAAGTATTTCAAGGCTAAATTATGACGAACAACAGAAAATCCAATCGAGTATGGCAAGCAGCTGTCATTTGTCAGTAGAAAAACTTATGTTGATGTTTACTAAAAGCTAATGGGAAATCCTTGCTCGTTGTTCTTTATCATCTATTTAAACAGAAAGAAAAATGTATGTATGTCAATATCATTCGTGTGCGTCACATTGTGATAATATGTATTTAGTTTACAATCCAGAAAAGTCTCATGGTATTTATTTTAATATTAGTACAAGAAAAAATTGTTTTCATATGATAAATTGACAAAAAAGGAAATTTACTCTTATATGTAAAGTATAATTAATATAATGAAAAGAGTGAAAATAAATTAGTTTAATTGAAAAATAAGATTCTACAGTTGTCTGCAGCAAAAGAAAAATAATAAAACTCAATATACTATAGAAGATTATTTAGAATAATAATTCTAAATTGTCAATGTTCGAATTGGAAAATGTTTTTTTATTTGATTAGTTGTAATTCTAAACAGTAAAAAATAGAGTTTATATTTATTATTTTAGAAGTCAATATGAGTAATAGTCATTGTTTGATACAAAAATGGTGATGATTCAATGGCATTTATGTATTTATCTTTTTCTTCTTTCAAGTAGGTCATTGATATTTTTTCAATAATAAATTATAATATTTGAATAAAAATAGCTTTTAAATCAAGCATAGTCCATTCAATTCAATGTTGTTCAGGTGATAGTGCATGTACATCAGAATCTGTTGATTGTCCTTCAAATGTTTGTTTTAAATTAGGTAATATATATATATATCTATTTATGAATTATTCATATTGGATTCTTCTTTTCATTTTTTAGTATTTGATAAAGTATCAGAATTTCGTGGATGTATGAAAGATCTCTATAAAATGTTAGAATTTCCCATTATGACTAGTCGAAATCCAAACGATAATAGTGGATCATCGAATGATCAATGTCAAAAAATAAATATACAAGGATCTGGAATGTCTTTGTGTAAATGTACTAGTAATTTATGTAACTCATCTTCAAAATATTCTTATATTTCATTATCGGTATTTATTTTCATCATTTTTGTTGTTTATCTATTTCCTTGTGTCTTTCTTTCATGATTATTTTCTGCATCAAATATATATTCATTGTCATTCGTTCGATCTATTATTATGCATACTTGATTTTTCATGAACAATAGAATATGATTGTAAACTTCATAACGAATCAGTGAACTATAAAGCGAGAATTTTTTTTGAAAAAGATTTTCTCATTGAAGAAAATTCCTATTTTTCGATTGTTACATATAACAATCATATAGATAGCATTAACCAACAGTGGGAAATTATAGACAGTAGTATCAATCGTAATAGATTATAAGAAATGTATGCAATTTAATCAGACTCTCATCTAAAACTAATCTGTCATGCTCACATTCACACTCTTGCTTATCTTTTACTTGTCATTCGAGAAAAAAAAAATTTTCAACGATTTGTCATAGCCATATTTTTGTAGTTTATTTCGTATGTGATTTGCATGCCTTATTTCTATAATCTCCTGCTAAATACGATTATTAATCATATGAATCATTTATAATAAACAATTTAAATACTGTCTTTTATTGTTGGGAAAGATAGATTGACAGATATTCTCATTTTGCAATGTTAGAAGAAACAAAAAATATATCAAACTTTTTTTTTTGTCATCTATTTTTTATGAAGTTTTTTTTTTTTTTTCGTAAAAGAAGAACACAATTTATTCGAAGTCATTATTCTATGACTATAATACAAGTAGGGCTGAAATTTGTTTTTTCTGATTACTATGAACGACTAATAATAATCTGATTGATTTTATATTCGAATATAAAGCCGATAAAGACAAATCAAGATGAAATATTCGATTCACCTATTTTTATCAAAAAAAATATTTATTATAGTTAAATCAGATTTATAGTTGACAACTAACTATATCAGTGTTTCATTTAATTGTTGCTAATCATATAAGTTTTACACAATAATAGTAAAGAGCAAATTTTAATGTCACAGATTGATATAGTTTCAAATCATATCGATCTTATCATTTTGTTTTTAATATGTAATTGATAACGTTGAAAGTTCTCTCTTATATAGCATAGTTTATAATGAACAAAGATTTTTTACGATCTGAAGTAAAGAAAAACATAAATTTTAACTTGATTATGACTGAAATCAGTTAATCATATTAATAAAGACTTCTAGTTGCATAGTCACCAGAAATAGAAAAATTCATGAACATTTCAAGTAGTGCAATCATATACTTGTTGTTTTGACAATGTGAACGGTGGAAAGAAATTTCTTCATTATTTGAACAAAAAAACACATTCCATCAAAAACATTGATTGCATTAGTAACAAAAACAATTAAACAAAATCCATGGATAAACTTTTCTAAATATATCTTGAAGATTTTCAAATTTTTCACTTCTAATTCATTCATTTTAAACGTTTTATAGACATTCGAACTTTACTTTAACAACAGAATAGAATGTTAGTGATCATCATGTGATAAAAAGTTTCAACATTTTCGGAAGAATATAATGGAAACTTCGAATAGAATCTCGTATTTTTCTATGGTTCAGATTGCTTGTGACCTATATACTTAGCATGACATTAAACGAGCTATAAAACATAAGGCTTATTATCGAGACTTCTGGAGAAATTTTTTTTGAAGCGTTCAGCAAGGACGATATAGACAAAATAGTAAGTACTTACATTTTACCCGTGTCATTCTTTCATATACTTCATCATCATTGACCTTCTATCACATGTGTTGAAAATGTTGAATCGATGAAGACAAGAGACAAAAAAGCAAAAATCTGCATTATTGAGAAGATCTATAAGATATTGTCGCCATAGTCATATGTCATTTTGGTCTATTTGACATTTATTTTCAACAAAGAAACGTATATCGTGTAATATGTATTCACAAAGGGCAAGATCTCACACTTTATTGTAAGATAAACAATCAATTTTTTAAGTACGTCTCAAGATTGATCAAAATGACTAAAATATTTGCCGAATTGAAGGGAAATACTCAACTGTGGAAAAGAAGTATGTTTGTTACAGTGTAAAATTGTAGGGAGGGAACGGCGAATGACAATAGACATTCATTGTCTTTGAAACTTTGTAGAAGAAAAATAAGTTTTTATCTTGTCATAAGTTATTATTGAAATAATAAGCTATAGACTTTCTTCATCGAATGAGAATCTCATTAAATTAAATCCAAATAATGTTAACGAGGACGAATTCTACTCGGGGATTGTATTGAATATTCTACAAATAGATTCCTGAATATTTATTATTTGTAGATTGTTCTATGCTAATCACGTAAATCTTCATGGATTTTCTTCTAATACTAAAATACCTATAAGAGTTTAATAAGTTTAGATATTGCATAAAAAATGGTTTATTGTCTTATTTTTATTTTTAAAAATAGTAGCAAAGCAATAAGAACTACAAAAACGAAAAGAATGAAAATATTTTATTTATTGTCAAAAAAAAACCATTACTATATCTCTATTCAAAGTATTCCATCGTTTTGAAGCTTGTCAGAATACTTTTTGTTATTCTAACAAATTTTCTTTTTCTGATTAAAAAGATAATTTCAATAGTTTAATAACGAAAGTATCGATTCTAACAATATTCCAATCACAATTTGATATTGCATAATAGTTTTGCTAATACACACACATATATTTTAAGTTTAAATAGCTTTGGAGAAAAAATATAGCAAGAAATATTAAATATACAGCTCAGTTCAAGCAATATTAAATTGAGAAAAAATAATAGAATGTGGTAAGATGTGAGGATAAATTATGATTAATTATTAGTTTAAAAAATTCATCAACAGAAACATATTTCAATTTGAAATGTGGCATTCGAATGTCGCCAATTGTTTCTATATATATATAAATTTTTCCATGAACTTTTTTAATCTACTTATGATTAAAGAATAAAATAAAAGCTACGTATAATGTGAAGTTATTTTCTTTTCATCTTTTAATGTATTCTTTGGTCATTATAGATAATTATTAAATTACAAGGAAAAAAACTTTGAATTGAATTAAAGAGACAAATTATTTTCGCCTTTGTTCAATGATTTAATATTAAATAATATAAACAAGAGTTTTGTTTCTATATATCAGTTTCAATAGACCGTTTCATAAGATAAAAAATCAATAAAATTAGACTATATTGATCATATATGAACTGTTACCTTGATTCATTGCTTTCTCACGAAACGCTACTGAATTATGCCTTATTGATAATACTAATAGAGTCTCTTCAATCCTTCATATCGCTTTTCTATTTTTCAGAAATGAATTTTAAATAAAAGAATATTATTTTGAAGATTTTAACAGTGAAATATCGATATGCATGTTATGTATGAATTAAAATGGCTTTATCTTCTGCAAAAAAAGCAATTTGAAACAGAGAAGTTTATTTTTTCTAAACAATTTTAATATAATTACTCTATAATTTTGACATATCAAAAACAAATTTTGACGAAAACTTTGTTAGTTCGGGAAGATGAATTTTTAGAAAACAATCATATGTGAACCTAAGCGGATTGCTTATAGTCATATTCGAAATCCGCATGATTGATAAAACATAATCTAATATATGACGGTGAGAAAGCGATTGATCAATTGAAAATATTTCCTCGTTCATAAACTATTTTATCCTTTTTAACTACGTAATAAACTCCTATACAAAGTTAAGAATCAATCAATCATTATTTATTGTTCTTGTTAAAAACTATTTCCAATAGATTGAAAAGAAATATAACACGTATATTTATGTTGTTTCTTATCTGTTTTGCTAACTGTCTGACGTGTAGTCAGACTTTTTCTTAATTTCTTTTCCATACATTTTTCTCTTGTACCAAGACTTTATATTAGGTAACTCATTCTAATTATTTCATGTGGATCAATTAAAAACTAATTCTTCATACATATGGAAATAATTTTGATATAGTTAAAACAAAAAACTAATTTGTATAGTATGTTTTAAAAAAAAGTTCCGAACTAATTATAAATCTTTCGAAAATTATCTTGAAACGTATTTTTAATTTGAAAAAAAAAACATCCTAAAAAGTTACCCTAAAAAACTTTTTTAACCTGTATATTTGTATGTCTTGAACTTTCATGCGAGAACAACGTTTTTTGTGTGTTAATTTACATTATATTTAGAATATTCATCACTACAACACTACGGGTAAATGGACAAGGAATAGAGAACAATTCATAACTACACATATATGCAGTTTTGAAACAAATACATTACTATATTCTTTAAATTGTCTTAATCTATAAGAGGACAAACTAAATTGCTACACCATATTTTGTTTTGAATTTTAATTCATAAACTAAAATAAAATAGAAAAAAAAATTTTCTTAGAGAATCACTTGTGATGGTTCTCCATTTTTCTCTTCTTTCATCTTCTCAAATTTCGCATCAAAACAGATCAGATAGTAGGCGTTACATAAATTCTTGTTAAGATTTTGTAAACAAAAAATGTGTCTTTTGCAGATCTGCTACTTCGAATCATATACACTTCTCAATCATCTTTCACTACGGATCTTTCAATATTCTTGCTTTCAATAACGGTGTCCCAGGAGAGAAACGGCTCATCCAGAATGGAATTGAGTTATTTTTTAAACGAATTAATGACAAAACAGATGAACGGCACAATGATGAGACTCGGTTTTATCATTGAACGAAATACGAAGATACTTCCTACGGCAATTTTCAATAGTGTTATAATGTCTAAATAAGGTCATAGCTATTACCTGTGACCTACTAACTACCACTCAAAAAGAGATATTATGTCAGATATAACGAAAACAACCAAAGACGATGGGTTAAAATTTGGAATTCACTATTCATGGCATAAGTGTGATAATTATTTTAATAATTATTATTCTTACTATAAGATAATTAGTCAACTTGAGATCCATAGACAAATATTTAAACTACATTAAAATAGTTAAACCTTAACGCATTCGCGGCGATATAAATATTGTTTTCTCATAATTTATGAAAGGTTTCATTTCTTTATTTGCAGCAAGTATAGTACTTCAACACAACTTTTATCGATGTTTCTATTATCAATATGAGCGATAAATATTTCTCTGTCAGCGGTAAAAAAAACTCAGTTCTTTTAATCAAATTATGGCAGAAATATTCAATTTTTTCTGCTATAAATAAGCTTTTGAATCATCGTATAGTATAAGCCATCGGTGGCTCACATCGCCACGAAAGGTCTAAGCACAAATTACATTCAAGTGCGAGAATTCGATTGCATACAGAAGATGTAAGAGCATCCGAATTGACTAGACAAGTATTACTCTGTCAAAGTGTACGATAATCTAGCTCTTCTTGAGATCACTCAAAATATTCCTTTGAAGTATATCAACACTATTGACCTGAATTGAAAACTTAATAAATATTAATAAAACATATATTATAAGATCGATACGGACTTTTCTGAACTTAATAAGTAGATTAACACATTAAAGAGTGGCTTCTGCATTATTTTAAGTTCAGATGCAAAGATATCTTGAAATTCTTTCGAGATTTATCATCTGACGAAGACGAACAAAATTATCGTTTCATAAGAAAATAAAATAAAATATCACTTGAGATTATGAAACACAAATATAATTTTCCAGTGAATTTCTAAGTCAATTCAAATTTTTTTACGTAATGGACGAGTGGTATGTTTGATTTTTTTATAACTAATATTATTAGGCATAACTTTAATTGATAATCAATAATAAAATTCATTTACAAAACAAAAAATGATAACATTGTTTTCATACGACAGATATTGCCATATTTATCATTTGTTATTTTTATTTTACAATAAGACTTTCGATAAAAATCAATGCGAGGAACCAAACAAACTCAACTAAAACATATAACAATAGAAAATGATGATAAACATAAATAGTGAAGAACGATATTTATAGATAAAGATAATTATAGAAAATTGAAACACCAATGGTAATCAAAAACTATGTTAGTAAAAGAAGAATTGTACGATAATTTGTTGGTAGTATCACCAGAAAATTCATAGACGACGACTATTAACATTAAAAAAATATTGTGCATGAGACGTATAGTTATTCTATCTTGTTATCATCATCTTTAAGTATAAGCATAATAATAATTGAACAAATTAAAACAAAAAATAAAAAACCATAATTGATAAGGTCCATTAAGTATAAAAGAAAGAATGTCATTGTTTAAATTCTTTGAAAACATCTTCGATTTAAGTATGAATAGTTAAGTAAAATAAGATTACTTTCATAAAGTTATATTAAATATTTCAAAAAGAAAAGATTTATCTTACAATTATTGAAAAATTACAATCTAGAGAACAAGAGAGAAAAACTTTATTCTCTTGTTAAATATTGAGACTCTTTAGTTTATTAATTATTAATACAATTTCAATGTATTTTTTTCTCTTTTTCATATCTAATTTTTCTTTTAATTTCAAGAATATGATTATTTGATGCAAATAATTGCAAAACTAAAATTATGATACATATACTTCTCTTGATATTAATCAAATATTTGAGATCATATGAAATTATTTAAATTCGTTGAATATGAATGAGCCATTTTTCCTATTCTCTCTCACACTTTTTTTCAGAAGAGAAAATCTAAATAAGCGTTTATTTTCATTTATTATTTTCATAGTTTATATTTGCATATTCATAAGTGTAAACTAGAAAATTCTCATAAACAAAAAGGAAAACATTAATAAAACGTAGAAAAAAGTGAAATTTTAACTGTTCGATTTCTATTTATTCTAAAATTGATTTTGAAAAATTCGAAATTGGAAGTGTCATGCAATATGTTAATGATTGAAGGTATAATAGAAGTGAATATCAGAAAAAAAATAATTTTTTTCTATACAAGTTTTTAATGATAGAAAACTTTCTCGTCAATCTTATATGTAAATTGTAATGATATATTAAACGAATATAAGATAAATAAATGAAATTATAGTTTATTATTCACGGAAAGTAAATTCAAGTAACAACAATTTATTGATTGCTCTTATAGAAATAATATACACTGAAAATAATGAATAGACTACAATTTGATAATTTATTCATTTATCTATCTTTTTTATCATTTTCACTAAATGAAATCTATCGTTTACTGAACATTGACAATTACAATATGATAAAAAATATTATTTTATCATGGAAAGAAACAAGCATACTAATAACAGCAATCATCATCAAGAATAATTATTCATAAAAATACTCTACATCTATGAATATAACACATTACAATTGTTGTTAACAAGTGTATTGTAAAATTAAACTACTTAAAGACGAATAATCATAAGAACAAAATAATAAGTAAATATGATTACTTTAGACTTTAGAGAAGAAAAAACATTCTATTTTATTTTTTGTATTATGTCAAATGAATAATGTGCATGTGTATATATGGTAAAATAAAAAAAAAATTTCTTTATTTAATATTAATAAACACATACAGCGAGATAGAGAACAATCTTTTTAGCAAATACATTTAAACGGCCAATTAGAATCACATACACAATGATTACATTCAAAATAGAAGATTATTGAGCGACACATTCATTTTTTGTATTCATTTAGGATGAAAAATTGATTAACAAAATATGTTGAAACATAAAGTCATGGTCTGAATAGAAACAAGAACATCATATAACAATCATCATCAACAAACTCATATGCATGTGTATATCACAGAATAGATTATTGTTCATTTTTAATCAATAAAAGAGTTTAGCAGATAATTTAATATCGAAATTCCAAGGACTAATTGAGTATATCATAAATATAACGACAAAATCTTAGCTTTATTAAACAAAGGGAAAAATAAGAACTAAGATTTTATCAACTTCTCTCTAAAACAAGATAGAATCTGTTAATATTTCAATATATATATATGAACATAATTTACTTATGTATAGAGTTGTTTGAAAAATAATATATTGAATCTATTATTATTCTCTATAATCTATTATTAATATAAAAAAATCGACCGTTGCTTTGATAGTATTAATTCTTTCGTGACAATGTAACCTACTGGTGGTTCACATTATACGATGATAAAAAAGCTTAGTTATCGCAGAAAAAATTGAATATCTCTATCATACTTTAATCAAAGGGGTTGATTTTTTTGTACCACTGATAGAAGAATGTTCATAGCTCATATTGAGAAGAAAAACGTCGATAAAAATCGTCTTGAAGTGCTACACTTGCTAGAAATAAAGAAATGAAACTTTTCACGAATTATGATAAAGTAATATTCATATCGTCGCGAATGGATTAACAACGAGTCGATCTATGATTCTTATGTATAACCCAATCTCGAGTATAGATACGACAAAACATTAAAATCTCAATCAATTTTCGAACCAAGTAAAATACAAAAAAAATTAGACTATAAATTTCATAATATATTCATATCTTTAAAAGTGACTGACATTAAAAGTCAAAGATGTTGTGGCGATTGATATGCTGTAGTAATTCAGTGACATTTCCATAGAACTATTTTGTTTCGTTTAACTTTTTATATTTAGATTTCAACAAATCCAAACATGTTTTAATATATATATTGCCAATTTACATATATTCGCTTGAAAAAAAATAATTTTATCGACTCTTTTTTGTTCAAAATAATTCCAAGATAATAGAAAAACATTTTTGAAATATCATTTATATACTTTATATCACTCGTATGTTTTATTGTTTCATTTGAATCTATTTGTTGAAATATAATTCAAATAAAATGAAGACATCCTCATCATCAGATACCGGCGGACTAAATTCTTTTATTATCATTTTAGTTTATCTTTCAAATTTATTATTACTATCAAAATTGATTTTTACAAAAATGATTATATATATATATATATTGTGATAGTTATAAGAAATTTCTATCGTTTTATATATTCCTTTTTCTTTTTTCATTTCTTTACCCAAAGAATAATTCGAGTGTAATGAAAGAATTCGGAATTAATCAATATTTTTTACGGTTTGCTTCTTAGTCACGAACATGCATAAAAAAGAAGTGGTCACACTAATGTCTTGGTTACTGACAATATTCTCTTTTCTTTTATCTATCTTTTCCCACTTACCACGTTTCCTATTCCTTCTTCCTTTTTGATCTTTTTATCACTTCAGTGTTATTTTCTCTTCTTTCTTTTTTTTAAAGAAACGTTTATAGTGAATGCATGAAAAAACTTCACTCGTATTTTTATTCCTCTTTATTATTCCAATGAAGAAGATTAAAAAAAAATGTGTATCTGAATAAACAGCAGCTTAGTTTGTAAAAAAGTTTTTTTACACAGTTTAGATTATTCTTGATACTATTGTTTAAGCGTAGTTGTATATGAAATATCTGTTTTATATAGAAAAAATCATTTTGTGACAAACTAAACTGTTGTCTATTCAGATATATCTTATTGTTTATTCCTGATTGCAATGATAATGAGAACCAAAAAACTCGATTTTTGTTTGTTTTCTCTTTCTTTATCAATTGCTTTTTTACAAAATAGAAAACGAGACAACATCAAAAAAAATAAAAAGAACAAAAGGAAGAAGACATAGAGAATGGAGTAAGTGAATAGATCTTATACTAACAAGATGATGAAAAAAGATAGATGAAAGAAAAGAAAACAATTGAATATTTTATACTATTTTCTCAATCTTTTTCAAATTTCTTATTAAAATAAGAATAATTATTTAAGAAAATAGTTATTTTGTTCGATAGTGCCTGAACTTAAATATAAATCTGTATTTTAGAAATGTTTCGTTGTAAAAATTTTCCTAATTGATATTTTCAATGTTCGTGAAATTCACTTGTGATAGTAAAATTAAATATCATCTATTCTCAACTGCATACTTTTCTGTGTGTTATCGAAGGTTTTAAGATGTTCTGATTGATGTAGAAATTCATTGAAGATTACATATTTCTTCGCATTGAGATCTAGACAAATATGTGAATAATTATTCTAATACGTTCGGGAATTGATGAATGATTATTCATATAGAATTTAGTGTGCATATGCTGACGCATAGGGATTGTGCATGAATTAAAATCTATAATTTGATATAAGATATGAGCATTAAACTTAACTGAAGCATCGATTTTTAACGTCTGAGAATCGATTTGTGTTAATCATGTTGAGAATGCGGGTGTTCTATAAAACAATAAACAGAAGTAAATGCTCATATTTACTTGGAGAAGTACAAACTGCAGTTCATCGGGATGTGAATGATTAGGTTATTTAACAATATTTGAAATATTGATTAGAAAAGTATTAAAAATAAAAAACTTCTAAAACAAATCGTTATAGAGAATTTTTAGCGATACGATGAAAAAACGACTACAATTACTTTTTCCAAAATATTGATATCAAAACTTGAAATAAAGAAACTTTTTAAAATCACGTCTGGTCCAGCTCGACTCCAAAAAAAAACATTTTTCCTGCTTCAATGCAACGTAGCCTTAAATCTTTTGTTTCTTCTCCATTCGTAAGAAAAACTTTCTTTCATCAGAAACCATGCTCAAATTCAACACTTATTTTTGTCTATACTATTGATAGATATATATGAAGAAAAAAAACAATATGAGAAAGAGCAAACATCATATTAGTCAACAAAAAATAAAATTAATCTCTGATGATGAAAACCGTTCTGATATCATTAAAATCAACAGACACACAGAAAAACTAAAGAAACCATTTTCAAGCTTTTTTTTTTCTTCATAGACGTTTATAAAATACTTTGGACTTCTATAATATAATATGTGTTTGAGTTCTAGCGTTGATACAAGATTTAGACACAAATTAAATTGAAAACGAACAATTCAAATTGATTAACTGCAATTTTAAAATACTTAATTGTGCTCAAGAAAATAGACATGATTTCAATATATTACTTACACTCTATAAAAAAATAAAGCTCAAAATTGAGAACATTTCTCTTCAATATTTACAAATTTTTATACTTTACAAGTCACGCATTTTCGTAATAATCTTGCTCAAAATCTAGAGACTGCGAACTAATATTTGGAGGTATTTCATAGATGTACTCTATAAAAAGATTTATTAGTATTTTCACATTATGCAAAATTTAAGTTTAAAAAAAAAATGATGTAAAATTAAACTTAAACAAGAAGAATATTTTACATCGCACTTAAATAAGAACCAACATTTTCAAAGTTCTACCGAAAACGACTTGTTTACAAAACGTTCGATTCATTATTTGTAACGTTGTCTCTGACATAAATTATTTTTTAAAAACTGATTGAAATACATGGATTGATTGAAAACATTGTAGAGAATTCAATAGATACTTTAAATTCTGATAGATTTTTCATCTTAAACATGATTTATCAATTTTTATTTTTAACTCATCGCATTTGGGCATTTGAGTCTAGGCTAATCTTTCTAGGTTATTCGCTGATAGAATAGACTTCTCTAAAAAATATAGTCAACAGAATTGAGAAGTGAAAAATTCTTGATAGAACCTTTGAACTGAGTTGCTAGTTTTAAAACAAAGAAAAATAAAAATATTTTATTTATTTATGGATAAACCTGTTACAATCATATTATACTTTATCATTAAAACGATAAAGAATATTCGTAGAATTTCAGATTATTATTAGTAAATGTTAGAACTTATGAAAAATAACCAGAAATAGACAAAAATAAAACTATTCTATTAATCAGAAATTAATTTATTTCTCCTTGATCTTATCTGACTTATTCGTCACAAAAAATTTAGACAACTTATCAAATATTCTCTTGATTTAGAAATTTTCATTATCAAGTCTTCACAAAAAAATTTTGTGAGATTAAACTTTAATCCTTCTCGGTCTCTCTCCGACTTTTACCTCATTTCAGCCTCTAATATAAATGAACATATATTTACATAAAAGGTGTCCCGAAAATCACTTTATAGAAAAGAAAAAGTCAAACATTTCTTCTCTACTGATAACAACTCGACCAATTTCTTCATTACTACTGAAATGCTATTTATAGCCAATATTCAAAAGAAAAATTTTCAAAAAAATATGCCCTTGAAATATATAGCTGTAGAGAAAACGGTGGAATTTTCTATTTTTCGTAAAGTTAATTTTCTAAGATACATACAAATCTGTTGAAAGCAAGAATAGAATATAGGGAAAAAAGAATCTTGATCTTACTCAAACATATTCAAATTATTTTCTTAAATTGAAATTTATTGTGGATTCAAAAAGAAAATAGTTACTCGATTGAAATCAGAACTATTTCTGATTTAAACAATATTTATTATCAAATTTCATCATGATAGAATAAACTTTTGAAATATATTATCAAATTTGAATGAAATCCAAACCTTTAAAGTTACCTTATAGAAAAAAAGATTCATTTCTTTATGATTGTTTAGAAGTAGAAAAATGAACACAAAATTGACACAATAAGAACTTCTTTCTTATAGAGATTCTTGTTTTTCTAATTAAAATTGATTAAAATAATTAGCCATAGGGCTAGTGGTCTAGTGGTATGATTCTCGCTTAGGGTGCGAGAGGCCCGGAGTTCAATTCTCCGCTAGCCCCTCTTGTTTTTTTTTTTCTCTTATTATTTATTTCCTCTAAAAAAACTAATTTCATTGATTATCAATCTTATGAATCGATCGTTCAAACAATCACCCTTATAAAATTAATTTGTATTTGAACAAATATCTTATTTGACTTTTGAGAACATCTCCTTGTGTTAAACCAAATATTCTTCAGTCGTATTCAACCATGTACTAATATAAAATAAAATATTTTATCTATAAAAATATGATATTCATATTCCAATGAATATACATTATTGTTGATAAGCTTAATAAATAGAAAGAATCCATAAGCAAGATCATGAATTTAATCGATTTCCTCACGATCTTATCTTTCAATAGTCAAATAAAACAAAAAAATTTCAATTGAATTTTTAAAACAAAACAGATGCATCGAAACGAATAAAAGCAATATTTCTAAAAATTTAATCAATATGTCGAGAATCAATTTCAAAAATGTTCAAAATAATAAACATCAATACAAAGTTCACTTCGTTTTTTTTCTCAATAAGATCAAACTTAACAAATCCCTATTCGATAAAATAATCAATAGACATATATCAATATATTTGATCGGAAATTTTACAGATATCACATAGAAAAAATAAGATTTCATTTATCTTAATTGTTTCGAAATCTACTGATTATTTATCACATTCGAAAATTTTCTTTCTATTATCTTTCATCATTAAATTTCAAAAAAAGGAAATTCTATTGCCTTATAATTGACTCATTTCATGACTCACTGTTCATTTAATATGATGACTACTTATTCACAAGATATTTTTAAAAATATTTACTTATCTTCTGACTGTTACTCTGCATTAAAAAACTTTTTAATAAAATGAGTGATATTAATTTAAAGTCTACACTAAAGTCAATAACTTTCTGCAAAATTCTAATCATATTAACGTAAAGATACGTCCCAAACGAAACACTACGCGATAATATTCCAACGGTGATCGTTTTTTATAAGTCAATTCATCCATTGAAAATTTGATGCAATCGAGTAGAGCCTATATCATGAGTTTAGACAATTATGTTATTATCTATCGTACTTCATACACTTAAGACTACTAATGGAGGACCTACAATTATCATAGATACATCATTCATTGTATAGCATGTTTTTTTTTTTGTATTTCAAATCGATTCTACAATTTATGTTCATTGAGAAATATATATATTATAAATAAAAATATGTAGCTATTGACGAATTTTATTCACATGATATTAATTTATATGAAAATTAATACGTTTAAATGATATTTATAAGTTTGAGTTGATTATCATCTTCTATAATAATAAACTCATTGCATACAGAGAAAATGAAAGAAAAAAACTGCAACCATCAAGTGCACTTTACTCAAACCAAAACTTTCAATAAAAGATGTTCTAATTAATTGATTTAATTTCTTTGTTTTCAGATATATTCCTGTTGAACAATGTTTGTTTTTCTTTTTAAATAAAATAATCTGTTCAATCCGATGTACAACCAGGAATCCATTATCGATTACTTCTGTGCAGTTATTCAGGCATATTTCACATTCATATATATAAATAATCAATTAGAAAAAAATTAAATTTATTATTTCATAAAAATAAATACAAAAAAAAAATTATTTATTTAATTGAAAAAAATACAAAACAATCGACAGAATTTTATTTAATTAAAAAAACAACAACGTGGCTAAAATTAAAGTCTAGTAATTTTTATTAATATTTAATTAATTTCTTTTCTAAACGAAGCAATTGGCGAAATCATCAAATATTATCTCGAAATGATCAAAATAAATATACTCAATACTTTTAAAGACAACAAAATTCTCCATTTTGACAAAACATGAGTCATTCCTTCGACATGTCCTCCTCAAGGACATCCATTGCCAATGCTACTTTTCCTCCCCATATTACATTAAAACAAAATTTCAGTTTTGTGATATAATAAAAATAAAATCGAAATTCTTAACAAAATATAAAATAGTTTGAAGTGAATATAATCATAAAAAAAATTATTTACAATCATTCTTCATGTTATCGATGTTTTAAAAGATAAGTTCAAGTAGTTTGACACAATTAATAGACATTGTCAAATAAATTAGTCATAGTTGTTTTTTTTTTTATTTTCTATAAACGTAACTATACCGACGAAATTTGTGTTCATGTCAACAAAGCAGGACTGTGATATGGATAAAAAAAATCAGCACATGACACAATCCCTTTGATGACACAAAGTATTTGTAACGTCGATTTATGTGATTTCCATTCCACCAAAGCTGGCTGTGATATGATTTTATTTTTTTCTTTTACACATAATCATAACCATTTGGCGGAAAAGTTTCTATTCACAATTTATAAACTTTCCAATATATTTTTTTTTTTCAGTTAATAAGTTTTTCAAGTAGATGAAAAAAAAGACATTCTTTGGAAAGACAGACTAGTAAGGTGACAAATCAAAAATCAACATCTCACTACCCATGTCTTTCATAGAAGATCTTTTTAACATAAATCGATTTACCTTATCTCATCGTTTCGTTATGATCGAATTTTGGATGACCTTACCCGTTGGTTAACGCTCGGACAATGTCTGACATGCATCTTCTTTATATAGGCACAGTGTAGAAAAAAAAAAAGAAGGAAATGAACGCGGACGAGAGAAAAAAATACATCCGACGGCCATTGTTCTTGCTTGACCTCGTCCTCCCCTCTTTTCTCTCAGCCAATTGGCTCAATGCCCATAAATAAAATTTTTCTTTCCTACTTGGCCACTTTCCAATTTCCTTATTCTTCTCTTGTCGACTTTTTTTTTTTGTGTACGTTAGTAACCGACGGGCATATGTGTCAAAATTTGACATAGATGGGAGGACTGGTGGCGCCCGTCGACGGTCACATGAGAAAGAAAAACAATTAGAATTGGATGTGTCCGATGGACATGTTATGCGATTAGACAAAACAAGCGAATGAAAGGCACATGGCAAATATTTGTTTCAAACGAAATGAAGAAAAAAAAAATAGAAATTAAATGAGAGAAATGAATATAGCTACTAGCGACATCGCATCCGGTTGTTAGATGTTACATTCAGATGAGATATATAAACACAACATATTTTTATCGATTAGCGATTCAATGAAATTTTCAAGATAGACGATTGTTTCGTTGTATTCGAATATACTGCATGAGTCGGATACATTTTAACACTCTCTACGTTTATCTTTTGCTTGGTCATCATTGTATTAAATAAAATACATTCATCCGATACAAGTCAATGATAAAAAAAAAAAAAAAAAAAAAAATGAAAAGTTCTCTTTTTTCCTATTTGATTGAATAGAAATAAGTATTAAATATTGTGTCTTTCTTATATATATGTCAGCGTCCAAACTGAGATAACGTCCAATCTCAGATTGGCCTAGGCGAATGTTGGATCCGACATTGGACGCGTCCAATCTCGGATTGACGTAATTCTGTTCACTAAAATATTAATTACTCTTTAGATAGACGTTGGATTCAAATTATTTTTTTTTGAACTATGTTCACACAATGCCTGTGTATTTGGAACAATTGTGATTTGGTAGATTTTAGTAAAATTTTAAGAGTTATGAATAAATTTCTAGAAATCAACAACTTTGATGAAAAATTTTTATTAAATTTTTGAATCTAAATTTAGTTTCTTCCTAAATGCTTGTAATACTTAAAACGGCATTGTGCAAACATAATTTCAAAAAATAGTTCTAATCCAACGTCTATCTAAAGAGTAATTGATTTTTTAGTGAACAGAATTGCGTCAATCCGAGATTGGACGCATTCAATCTCGGATTCTACATTCGCCTAGGCCAATCTGAGATTGGGCGTAATCTCAGTTTGGACACTGACATATATATATATATGTATATGATTATATTGCTATCATATCTTTTATTATGTTCGGACTTATTTTATTTCGTCTTTATTTAATAATATATTCATTAAAAAAAATAATAATAATGAGACAATATTAGTAAGAAAACTAATTGTTATCCTTTACATATATGCCTTTAGTTTGCGTCTTCTACTGAAAAAATAGTTTCGTGTAGATTCCACAGATAAGTTTTCATTAAAATATTCGAAAATTTTAAAATCGAATGAAATTCTCTTGGTTTATATTCTTTCAAAAACAGATCATATCAAACAAGGACAAGAAATATGTCGTATATAAGTAAATAAATATCAATACAAACAATTATTTCAAGGTTCTTTCATATTTCTTATTAGTTTAACAAATAATTCATTTTTAAATGTTCATATTTTCTTTTAAAAAAAGTTTAATATATTGTGATATTGTTCAATTGAACTTAAATATAACTTTTTAAAACATTGTTTATCAATAAATTACTCAATTAAAATTTTCACATATTTATTCATCGCACATACCTCGTTTATTTAAAACAGATGATCATATTATTATAGATAGAATATTATTAAATGATAAAGTAAGATTTGTTATTAACAGTAGAATTTATAATGGTAATTATTGCCAAAAACAACATAAAATCAAAGAATTTACTTAAAAAATATAATCTTATAATAAATCTACTTTATTCAAAGAAATTTATACAGATGAACGTAAAATAATCCATTGTCAAAAATCTTTTCAACATATTCTAACTTTGAATCATAACTATTTATCAGATTATTGTAGGTATAACTTATATTATTATTTTCAAAAAGCTATGTCTTTAAAATAAATATAAAATAAATACAAAAACACAAAGGTTTTGTCAGAAATTTTTCAACAAAAAATAATTCTCTACAGATTTAGTTATATTTATATAGATTTTTTCATCAATACAATTTGTTTAGTCTCGAAGATCTGATAAATTGTGTAAATATAATTTTAGTACTATCTATTAATTTTAATAGAAATTAATTATATGTTTTCATCATTTGTTTACAAGACATAACTTATTGATGTAAATAGTCATCAAATGTACTTCTTCGATTGATTATTTTGTTTGTCTCTGGTTCTCTTGTTAGTACAGCAGCTGTTCAATGTAGTTCTTAGTAAACAGAATATTCACAATCATATGATAACTGTTCTTTAAATTTTCAAAATCAACCACATTTAGTATTTGGTTCAATGTCAATGCATACGGAACGTTTATATATGGAGGACTATGATCAAACATGAAAATGGATTCTTTATCGATATTCTATAATTAAGGAAACAATGAAAAGAAAACAAGCAGAAAATTCATTGCATTATTAATATTAGAATCACAACAAACATGATCAATAACAGAATCAATATTAGAACAAATGCAAAATGTTATCATTCGTCAAAGAGTACCGATAGTTATTTTAAATCTTATAGAAGACAAATTTGATTAATATGTAATTAAGTGATTTTTCTTGAAATATGTATACCCATGGAAAAAAATAGTTGCACTTAGTATTTCAGTTAAATCATTATTATAACAATATTTTTTTTTAAAATCTAATTACACATTTCGAAAGCCCGTGGAGTTTTCTATCTCTCTCTATAGATGCATTTTCATTTGCATTTATGTATTACCAAGAAAAATTGAGTACAATGAAAAGTATCCTCATGTCCAGATTTCCATAAACTTGATTTTTTCACTATCATCAAAACTAGTTTTTAAATTTTTTCATCACTATAAAATAATGTTTTGAAAAAAGTAAATATTTGTTCTGATAGAGCTTGAAATGTTCTATCATCTTGCATATTTGCTACCTGTATTGCAGTTGCGTATTGCAGCATACAAATGCAAGGCAAGACAAAAATATCTAGGATAATAGAGAGCTTTAAGCTATGTTAGAATCTATGATTGCTTTTTTTTTAAATTTCTTATCATAGTAATCATATTTAAAAAAAAAAAAAAAGATAATAGGAATGATTTTAGTTACTTGTCAATTGACAATGTGTTCATTGTACTGAAATTTTTCTTTGAATAAATGAATATAAGAAAATAAATAAATATACAAGACGATAAAGAACTTCAAGTTCTATCAGAATATATAATTAATTTTTTCAAAATATTATTTTATAGTGCTGAAAAATTTAAAAAACTAGTTTTGATGAAAGTCAAAAAATCAAATCGGTGAAAATTTGGACATGAGGGTAACTTCATTGTACTCAATTTTCTTTTGATAATACATAGGTGCAAATGAAAATTCATCTATAGCCGAAGAAAAAAAATATGTAATTATTGTTTAAAACAAAGTTTTATTATGGTAAAGATGTAACTGAAATACGAATTGCAGCTAATTTTTTCCATGGGCATAGGATGCTTCACTTAGTTTTACTAGTTTTATTCGTTTTACTCTATCTCTACAAGACTTCAAATTTTTTTATTTCTATGTGATTAGAGAGAGCATTGATTACTCTATCTATCTGTAAAATTTTCTTTTCATTTATTTTATACTTTTATGGAACAAATGAATAAATTCCGAGAAGGTTAAAAAGAACTTTTTTTTTTTTTCTGTGGAATGTTAGCGATATTTTCTTTGAGGAATTTGAGCAATTACAAAGAAATAAGACAAATGTATATCTTTTGTTTTGACACAGTTAGATAGAGAATTCACTTCTCTATTAAATTATCCATTTTCATTCTATCTATTTCTCAGTTTCACGGAAATTCGAGTGAATTTCTAACAAATGTTTTTGATAAAAATTCGATTATTTAGTTTTGTCCATAGTGTTTTAGTTGTTCAGCTACTCAATTTTTTCCTATTGCGATACAGTTAGATAGAGCAAAAATTTCTCTATTGACTGACTCGTGCAACTTTAGCTTGATTTAGTTAGAAGAGCTTGCAGGTAAATTCGAGTTAAAATTAGTAGAGACAATATTGAAAATCTAGTGCTACAAATGTGTTCAAACTTCAATAGTGAAATTGAATTTTCTCCTCAAATTCAAAACAATTTTAGTCTATATTTTGTGTAATTTTAAGTTTTGACGTATTTCTCCAAACTAAAAGTATGTTAGCGAAAAATCAGATTGAGTTGAAGTGAAGTAGACTTGTAGAAAAGTTTTATTGGACTAGTTCTAAGAATGTTCTGATTTTTTTCATCAATACATTAAATAAATCAAAAGAAAACTATACAGATGGACAAAGTAATAAATGCTCTGTCTAATCATATAGAAATAAAAAACTTCTGAAGTATTGTAGAGATACAAAAAATTGAAGAAAACTAATAAAAATAAGTGAATCCTCCTCTGTCTATATATGTATGTTTTTAAGAATATATTTGAAAGAAAAAAAAAATGAGAAGTCTTTTAAACCAATATAAAAAAAAAATACTGATAACTATCAAATGAAAACGCAATAAATGAGATAATCTCTAGTATTGTTTATTTTCTTAGAAAACAACATATTTTCGTCAAAGTGAAATAAGAGAGAAAAGAAAGATAGACTTATTCATTAAGTTTTTCATCAAAGATTTGTTGAATCCATTTGTTTATATTATTAAGTGTATTTCGTGCTTCAGGATAATAGAGAAAAAATACTGGATAAGCATGCATCAAATGTAAACCTTCTTCAAATGTAACAGCTACACGAGCTTCTTGTGCTTTATTTAAAACTCGTCTTGAATCATCTTCTAATATTTCAGCTGTACCTACATTGATATACATAGGTGGAAATCCTTCAAATGAACCAAACAACGGACTAAAAATAGGATTATCAGCAGATAATTGAGAATGATTAGGACCCAACATTAATTTAACAATTTCATCGTCATCCTCCTTGGTATTACGGAATATTATATCAATTTGACGATTACGCTTATAACTTTCACCAGATGCTGAAAGATCTGTCCATGGTGATAGGACAATAACACCACGGGGAATAGATAATTGACGAGCAATTAAAGTTTGAATAGTTAGTAGAGAAAGACCACCACCTGCTGAATCGCCCATAATAAGTATTTGAGATGGTGAAATATTATTACGAAGAAGTGCATGATAAAGTGCAACTGCATCATCAACACATGCAGGTAATGGATGTTCAGGACAAAGACGATATTCCAAATGAAGTATGGTTAAATTGAAAAGATAAGACAAATGACATTCAAATCCACTATAACCTTTAAATATATAAAAACAAAAAAAAAAATGATCTTTTCTTTGAATATAATAAACTCAGCTTACTATGAATGTCACCTAACATATATCCTCCACCATGAAAATAAACTAATAGTTTATCAGAATTTTTTTCAAACTTTTTCGTAGAATAATTTATCCAATAAGTATCTACTAATTGTTCATCATGTTGAAATGCTTCTTTGTTGATTTGACATTGTGAGGGTTTAGGAATAATGGTATTCATTGTGAAAGTTGTACGTAAATCTTTGATAACATTAAGTATATCTACCTTTTGATCTAATTCTGCTAAAGGTACATTAAGCATTATTTCTTCAAAAGCTCGATAATCAGCACTAAGAGTTGGTCGAGATTGATCTGATATGAGAGAATATTTCAGTGATAACATTGAGTGATAGAAACGAAGACAAACATATTGATGACTTGTTGAACTATAATAGAGGGGAATGGCAACAGCCACAATCAAACTGAATAAGGTCAATTTTTTTAAGATTCCAAAGAAACGATTTCGATATGACATTCTGTAAATTATGTAGAAAAGATTATTTCTCTTTTTTTTTTCTTTCTTACTTACATACATGGTCAATTTCGTCACTATATGTCTGGAGAGTTAAGTGCAAATTTTTCTTTTTTTCTCTCTGTTTTCATCAGTTTGATAACACACCAATAAATGTACTTTACTCAAGGAAAAATAATATCATTATATAACGTTCCTAATAACATATAAATTTATGTAAAGTGAATGAAAGGAGGTAGTATTCAAAAAAAAAAATCTCCATTGCGCTTTAGAAGATCAACTTAATTTTATTTACAATGATAAAATTGACAAATAATACTGGACATTTTTATCAAAATGCATTACTATAACTTGAAGAAATCTTATTTAATCACTATAAAAAAAATATTAGCTAATAGTTAGCATTTAGTAGATAAAGAGAGACGACAGCATAGTTTTGTCAAAGTAAAATAGAGTACAAACGAGATTATGTTTATCTATCGTAGTTTTTATAAAAGATTATTTGAATCGATTTGTTAAATTTATTGAGTAAGTTTTGTGCTTTAACAAAATTAATGACACACACTGAATACATATGCAGCAAATGTAAACCTTCTTGAAATGTTATATCGACCTGTATATCTTGAAAAGTCATCTTAAATCATCTTCTCATATTTCAGGTATATATACACTGATATACATGGATAAAAACTAAAACCCTACACGAAGTCGATTTCGGAATCGTCATCGGAGTCTACTAATTTTTTTTTGTTAGAATGTCGCTTTAGTATAGGAATTTTTTTTTTGAATTGTATCCTTTGTTCTCTGATATTTACTGTATAAACTGATGCATTTTGAAGGTTCCAACGACATCTTGTCAAGGTCTATGGACAAAAAAGAAAGTCGGAGTAAAAGTCAACTCCAATTTTGTTCGACTTCAACTTTTCCTCTTGTTCATAGACCTGGATAAGATCTCGTTGAAACCTTCAAAATACATCAGTTTATACAGTAAATATCAGAGAACAAAGGATACAATTCAAAAAAATTCTTATACTAAATCGAAATTTTTAGCAAAAATTTTAGTTGACTCCGAAATCGACTCCGTACAGCAAGACTCTAATAGAAATCGTTCAAAGGATATTTTAGAGATGATTGTGAATGATTTGAACCTAATAATTTTCACCCAATCTATTTGGTATTCTTGATACTAAGTGCTGCATAAATTTCATCATGGCGTGTATAACTTTTACCGAATATTGAATGAGTAATTCATGAAGATAGAACAATAACAAAGCAAAAATCAGTAATTGAGAAGACAAAATATTATTGCAAAAAAGAGCATGATAAAATGCGGTTGCGTCATCAACAACTGTAGGTAATAAATGTTCAGAACAAAGACGATATTTCAAATGAAGTATGGCTACATCGAAAAGTTCAGATGAGTATCATTCAAGTCGACAATAATCTGTAAAAATAGAAAGGAGAATTGATCTTACGTTTGAACATAATAAAAAAAAATTTAATATAAAAATCATCTAACGTGTATCCTCCACGATGAAAATAGAATAAGAATTTATAAGAATTTTATTGAAACTTTCTTGCAATATATTTAATCCCTTAGTTGTCTACCGAGTATCTATCATGTTGAAATGTTGTTTTGTTAATTTTATATTTTAATAGTTTCAAAATAAATGCATCCATGATGAAAGTTCAATGTAACTCTTAGATTTGGATAACTGAATTTGTTAATCAACCGTTTTCTGCTATCGATTTCAATTGTAGTATATTTTCAAAAGCTCGATAATCTGCACTAAGTATTTGTCGCACTTAATCTAATAGTACGAAGTATGATAAATGAAGAAAAAAAATACTAACAATTTATTAATTCATGTTAGACAACAATAGTGATAACTAAAATCAAAACAAATAAAATTAACTTTCTTAGAAATCTAAGAAAAAACATTTAGAAAAGACATTATTTGATTTGTCTAACAACGTCAATAATTTCTTTATTTTATTAATGTTTGTTGTGCTGCATTTATCATTATTTACCATCGAATAAAGCATGTATTGTAACCTGTTTATATTGCTATTTTGGATGCCACCTCTATATTTTATATTACTGATGATCGAAACATCTTCAATTCATACTGTAACAGCACAAAAAAATCATCAGCCATATGAAAGGATACACAAATACAAAAACTTCTATCATGACTCTTAAATAATAAAATAAATTAAACATTCAAATATGGCTGAAAATTCGTGATAAACGTTTATATGCAATTACAATTATGATTCAAGTCTTGGTAATTAGCAACCAGCTTTAATACAAGAGAAGTTTAATTCATTTAGACTGACAAGAGAATCCTATATATATATATATATTGTTTTTCTTGTTACATAAGTCATTATGTTTAAATTCCATAAAAAATAAAAAAAAACGAATTTTACCGTCTCCATATTATTTGATTTAATTCGTGAATAGAATGAAACGCTCAATGAATATTTATCATGGCAAATATTTTTCTTGTGAAAAGATCAACACTCACATCCTCAAGATGCACACGAAAAAAGAACTTTATATATTTGAATACAATTATGATAATTGGCTAAAGCTTCAGAAAAGATGATGCGAGACTTTCAATGAGAAATAAATTTCAAAGATAAGAGATCTAGATGAGAGAAACCAAAAAAACAAATACAAATGTTTAACTTTATCTACGCTTTAATCTTTTAATCATTTATTTTTCTTCAATGTGACAAGACGTTTCTTTCAACAACATTCAATACTCAGAAATAATTCTGTATTACATGGAGGTAAGATTCGATCACATTTGTCACGTGTAATAGAAGAATGGTCGAATAATTATGAAGGAATTGAATAAAATAATAATAAAGGAAGTCGAAAAACAAATACAATAATGAGACGTTTTTATTTCTTTGTTGATAGAAACACACTATCGTTAAAAGAACTAAGACATGTTGTTCTATCAAACAGCTAACACAATGATCCATAGAGAATTAACGAAATATGAAAACATCTATTATCTGTCTATAATAATATAATTCAATAGATTTATCAAAATAAATAAAACTATTTTATTTAGAAATCACATACGAATAATAATGAGTGAATTATTAGTGAATAATTATTAACTTTTTTCATTAGTACATGATAGACCTTTTGTTTCTTTCACCACATTAAAATTTTTTACTGCATAATACACAAGAACACTTTGAAATCATCACAAGTATAAAGAACTGAAGTGAAGATTTTTTCTTTTTGAAATACTTTTTTGTCAAATAATTCTTTCAACATTTTGTAATCTGGTTATCGTATAATATGAATAATGAATATTTTATATTTACAATTCATTACTATTTATTAAAATCGAAATTATCAAGATGACAAAGAAAAATATCTATCAGATATAAATATTATTTTTGTAATGTATTAGTAATAAAATCAAACACTTATTCAGGACTACTGGTTACATTAATCTTGGGGTTTGGTAATGTTGCAGCCCATTTTTTATGATAACTTTTATTCTGACAAAAGATAATTATCGGTAGAGACGATCGTATTGATCGGCATCGTTTGACAAAGTCTTCACCATCATCGGATCCATTCGATACGACAACACATTTCATACAGTCATTATTTATCAATTTAATATTTAAAATATTGATTGCTTCAATACTAGTTTGTGTACCATAGATATTAAAAGCATAACGTTGTTTCATATCTTCGAATATAGAAGAGTTAGCTTCATTTGTAATTTTTGCATCACGCCAAATAACAAAACACGACACTTTTAATAATCCAGTAATATACAATGGCATAATTTGTTCGCTCTTTTTAACAACAAATTCTTCAAAAGTTAGAGTTTCTCCTTTAGAGATAGGATCTCCATCAATTCTTACAGGTATATAATGACTATCGTAATCCGGATGCATAGGTTTGCCTTTATATCTCATGTCTGTAACCGTTAATGTTTTACCCAATCGAACAAGGCTACATATTACATAAGAAAAAGCTGAATTCGATTTAGCATAATTTAAAGCTTTTTTTGGCGATCTACTAAAATAAATGCCTTGTCCATACCAACCTCTATCCGTTCGTTTTACACGAGAATTATATTGAAAATTTTGTTCGAATATTCCGTTGATATTGATAGTACTTGTACCATGAAACAAGATTCTCTCATTTTTATCAGTCGTTGTTAAGTTTTGATATTTATCGTAAATCTGTTCATTGTAAACAATCGAAACATGATCAATAACATATTCATCACTACACGATTGAATCGACTGCATAAGACAGGTACTAATATGACGATTCTTATTTATCAAAAATTTCCAACTATTATTCTCAATAATTGCAGGTCGTTCGCAAAGACGAAGAGCAAGATCAATCTCTTCAAGAGAGAGACAACTTTTATCTTCAATGATTTTTTTCTCAGCAAAGTTTTCCAATTCGACTTGTATTTCAGTTTTCATTGATATTGTATGTTTAGCAACAAATTTTTCACACTTGGGTAAAACCATAACCAGCAGTTTTTTTGCAATTTTATTGACGGTTTCTAAAGCCTGAGGTAATTGTGGTCGTAACTTGATCTTAAATTTAGTACTACCTTGTTCCACATTTACAATAATCAAATCAGTTCTGTTGATTTCAAGATCATCTGCTAAGCATTCAAGAAATACATTCCAATCGAATTGATTTGGGGAGAGTGGTGCCGTTAAGATTATCGTCGGAAGTGAATCGATTAACTGTCTTGAACAATTTGGTAACGGAATAAATACAGCGCCGTTATTATGGAGCGATTGAGAAACTGATGATTCACGTTGAATAATCTGTTCAGCGATTTTCTTTACAACACTTGGGGTAATACTATTTTTGGTGGACGGTAGAGAAATATCAAAAAGTTCATTATAAGAAATATGTTCAGGTGATGCAAGAAAAATTTGTTTACCAATATGAATTGCTGATTGAAGAATCTGTATATATTTTAAACGAATTTCTGGTAAGTCTTTTGTTGAATTCCATGATCTGTAAAGATCAGCTTCAAAAATTGTGTCATTAATATTTAATTCGCGTGAATCAAACCATAAGTAACAATTGTTGCAGATGTTTGTGTTAGCTTGTCGGCAAACATCGGCAATTAAATCTTTCACGGTCATATCTTGATATATACGTACCCGATAAAGAGTGTTGGTCTTTCGAAATCGAACTGTTATATTATCATAAACATCCAATGGAACTATTCTATGTTCACTTTCTTCTGAAAAACAAATATTACATAAAAATATTTTACTATTTTTATCTGAACATTCAACATAATCCTTTGTCATTGACTTGTATCTCTAGAAAACCTAAGCAATCAAAATTATCGAACTCTTAGAATTTACAAATTCTCTAGGATGAAGAGTATGATATATTTGATATTGCTCTCTAGTTATTTTTCTATTTGATTTGAGGGGAGCGTGTACACGTTGAGTACCATAAACGAAAGATATTGTATTTTTCATAATTCAGTAGAATATCATCTATCTGTACAATAGTATTTGATAGAAGACAGACATATAGATACTACATTTTTCATCTTTGAATGCTTTTCATATCTCTACGACAGTTTCTTTTTAATGCTTTATCAAATAGAATGCCTTGTAAGAATCTAACATTATTTTATTCTCATGTAGTTAAAGAAAAACAAAGAACAGAAAGTGATCTATTATGTATGCCCATTATGAAGGCAAACATTTTTTTCAACATAAACATGATATATATTAGACAGTAGAACCGACGAAGTTATGAGTGTGAATGTGGATCTCTTTTGATCCTCATCCTCCACACTATGTTATTCTGTTTAGTGCTACAGAATGTAGGAACTTATTGAAGAAAGAAATTTGTTTATAGTGGTTAATGAGGTTAATTTAAACACCAGTCGAAATTCTTTCAGAACTTTTGAGCCAGACCAAAGGTCCGCCCCGAAAATTCGTTGGGTCAAAATTTATGTTGCCTAGCAACTAAATCTAGTCAATAACTGACTAATTCCTATGACATATTGATAGCAGAGTACGTTTTTAGGCCAGTAGAATACATTGAACTAAGTACTTGTACTAGAAACTGGTTGCAGTCCGTACCATGTTGTTCTACTTTTATATTTTTCACTCATCTAATTTGATAAGTTGTCCCAAGTGACTTAAGTTCTAAAAGGTCCCATAGACATATATTACCAAAACAAAAATATTCTCTCCAGTTATTGGAAGACCAGCTATAAATATATCTTATTAAATATCCTTCATTTTCGAATTGAGAGCAGCGATAAACAATTAAAGTTGAAGGCAAAAAATGAATTATAGCCAAAGAATGATTACCTTGTTTTTCTTGTTGTTTATTAAAAGTTGATTTTGATTGCATATCGACAAATAATGTTGTCTTTTATTTTAGAAAACATGAAACGTTTTCTAATAATCTATTATAAGATTTCCATGGGATCTTGTTTCGAATTTCTTGTAAACCTACTAACCAACCATGTTCAGTAACATTATCTAATACTAAATCATACAAATTTTGCTCATCTAAAATATAACTTTGTTGAAGTTTTAAAAATACTGCTTGACGATAATATTCACGTAATGCTTGAAATAATGTTGACTGACTTTTATTTAATTGTTCATTCATTACGTCTTCAATAATATAGTCAGAATATTTTGTTATTGATTTTAAACCATTAATAGTTATTGTGAACCATAGATCATCGAAAATATTTGTTTCTTTCAAATACTTATCATCAATAAATTCGAACAGAAGTTGTAAAATAATTGATAATATTGGACAATTTTTCATATAAGTGTTTCCATACTCAGCTGTACAAGTTAAAATACGTTCATATATATTATGATTTTCTCCATTTTGATATTTTTTAATAAATGAAATAAACCATTGATTAGAAGAAGCACCATATTCTGTTTCCCATTTTTGTTGAAAATACATTTTTAATAAGATAATCAGTTTGTTTTCATTGCCATCCATAACATGTGTATAGATTTCGTATATAATATCTTTCTGATATTTGACTAATGATTGTCAACCGCTTTCTAACAGATCACTAACAATTTGGTCTTTACTTTCATGATCTTCTAACTGTAAAAAATATATAATTTCATTCGTGATTGATGTTATTACACTTGTGTCAGCAATCGAATTACCACGAGTTTTAGATAGAGCAGATTGGATTGCCAAACAGTCAGAATACCGTGCGATTTAAAATTCCTTAAACTATTCGGCAAAATTATTTCCTAAAATGAATTTTGCTAGTTGTTTTGAAATAGAGAATTGATACATGAAGAAAAACATAGTTTACTCCTTTTTTTCTAGACTTTTCATCCTAATGCAAACATAATTTAGCAATGAACTTTAACTTTTATTTTTCAAGTGGGTGTGAAAAATTCTGTGAAAAAATAAATCTCTAATATTTAATCTGAAGGTTTCTTCTCGTGAGTTTGTCCCTGTAAAAGTAAGTATTTTATTTACCAGATTCTAAGTCTTCTGATGTAAGTTACTCGAAAATCTATTTTCGTCCTAGAACAACTGTGAATTTTTCAAGA
>CAJNSZ010000885.1:0-45916 GCA_905329745.1 Rotaria sp. Silwood2 | reverse complement strand
GACCGAGATCTTGTTAAGACTGAACTGTGTAGAAAATTTCATCGCAATCGGACTCTCCTTTCAAAAGTTATCGTGTAAACGGACGGACGGGCGGACACACTGACCGATTCTAGAGTGTACTCACTTTTTGAGTACACAACAAGGTTCTATAACTTTAATCACGATAATTAGGAGACCTTTTGAAATAGCATCCACTTCATGTTTTTACATGTTTCAGCACTGCTTTGTTATCTTTAACCACTATTTACGTCTATCCGACCTCAAAACTCTCACCAAAGTCCCTACGGCACATGAACAAATCATACTAGCGCTCTCGCTATTGTGCAGATCGAAAACATCAGGTTTTCTTATCTCATGGTTCGATTGAAATTTACAAATTTGAAAAATTTGTTCCAATAATCGTCAACAAAATATTCATAAAAGATTCACCTGATCGATTAATAGCTTGCCGTTCAAATTATGTCTCTGAAGTTGCCCTTTCAAATCGAGAAAATCCGAGTTCCGTCACTATAATTAGTCAAAAAAATGATTTACTAATATAGGTACTTTTACAAAGTGCGCCAAGAGTTTAAGTTTTTGACTAAAAGTGTCAAGAATTTTTTTTCATATTATAGTTGAATAATATCATGTATGAGCTTCATAAACTCAATTTGGATAGTAAACTCGAGGAACAATGAAATCTTAATAACGTAGATGCTGCAAACAAAGTCGTGGATTCTGAAAAATAAATTTTCCGAAAACGTAAAACTTTCTCGTAAAAACGTCCCGAGACGTTCGAAAACATGTATTCTTCATCAGATCCGCATGATCTATGCGACTCAGTGCATAACAAAGAAAAATAGTTCAACTCTATTTTCACACTATTGGCAGTACAGTAGGCCATTTATCTATGAATATGTGAAACTTCTCATTATCAGGAGACTCTCCCAGTTGAAGCTTTACATCTGCAAGTCCAAGGATGTATTGTCGTTCACACAGTTGAAACAATTAAATACTATGCATTTAGATCTTCCTATGTCTGCTCTCATTCGATTCTATTCAAGAATTGGATATTCTCTCTAAATAATGCTTCACTGCGCATCACCTTCTTACTTGGTTTCGATCAATTTTTCCATTAGGCAACACCGGCAAACTTGGCAATATCATAAAAAGCGACGGAACACTGAATGATGCCAAATGCTCCTGGCAATACTGGCGAATATCATTCACATTGATCTTATCCATATTGTTGCCTACCGCTAAATAGGCAATCAGATGATCTTGTTCTTCATGAACCGCTTTCATTACAACACAGTTCGAGATGATCGATGGAGAAAAGGCCATTGTGATATGTTCCACTTCAGCCGCTTCAATTCTTTGGTTTTGAATTTTCAACTGAAAATCTAAACGGCCGATAACAACTATATTGCCATCTTCGGTATATTTAGCCATATCCCCAGTGCGATAGAGCAGCTGCTCATCATCTGTTAAATGAGGCAGTTTAATCAATACTTTATCTGTTTTTGTTCGATCATTTAAATATCCTTTGAAGAGACAGCCACCTAAAAATGTAAAGAGAATTCAAAGCATTCTCGCTAGCTTCATATATTCAAAAATGTTGTTCACCTCCGTATAGGATTTCTCCCATTTGGCCGCTATCGGTAATTAATTGAAAAGTTTCATCGACAATATATCCAGTAAATCCAAATCCTGGACGTCCAGAAGGAACAATAATTTGATTATCGTTGGTGTTTTCAATTCCAACCGAACCGTCTCGTGGCACTCGATAATGACTTGTAATGGCACATTCACTTGTGCCATGAACATTGTAATGAATTGCTTGAACGGGTAGTAGAGCATGCAATTGTTTGGCCAATGTCCATGGTAATGGTTCACCTAAAATAGGTGTCAATTTCTGAGCAAGAATTACGAAACAAATTATAGTATTTACCTGCAGTGAGTATGCGTTGTACTGTGGCAAAACATTGTTCGCCTGCTTTTGTTAGATGAAAATAAGAAATGAAGGCGCGTAAGAATGTTGGACTGAACATCATCCAAGTCGGCTGTTGTTCTCGAATCAGATTTGTTAAATAGGTAAGATTGAGAATGCCGTCTGGCTTTAGAATAATGAGTGTTGCACCCGACACACAGAAGTCAAGCATTTCGAGTATATGTGGTACCCAACTACATGAGGCTAGCTGAAATATGTTATCAGTCGGACGTACTAAACCATCGACGATCATGTAGTTTATATAATGGAGAGCACTAGAATGTGTGTGCTCAACTATTTTCGGCTTGCCAGTTGAACCTGATGTAAATGTAACATAACAAGAAGATGATCTAGTCAATCGGATCGATGACAGCCGAGCAAGGTCGTCGTCGTGCACGATAGATAGGGTAGAAAGCTGATTGTCTATTGGAATAAACGACAAAGTTGCAAATGACTCAAGAGTTAAAAACTTGTCGTGAGTTAAATTGTGACCAAGAATGACATTTGCTCTGTAGGACCCTAATTCCTGCATCCTCACTATAAGTCTAGCCGGTGGATCTGCTGGATTCAATGCACAATAGACGCACCCAGCAGTCAAAATCGAAAAGAATCCCAATGGCATTTCAAGACTTCGATCAACCAGTTGACAAATGACTTGACCCGTCTTGACACCTTGTGATAGAATATCGAGAGTAAGACGTTGTACATATGCAGCCATTTCAGCATAAGTAATTGATTGATCAGCAAGAACTAATGCTACTTTCTGCGGCCATTTCACTGCCATGTGGAATAGGGAGTGATGTACACAAATATAGTCATCCATAAGACTTGTTTTTCGATCTAGAATAGTCGCTGAAAATATAAAATATTTCAAAAACTCGGATGACGCCTATTGTATTTTATTTGGAAATCATCGATGAATGCCGGTTTTACATATTGTTAATGTGTAAAACACATGGGCAGAGCGAGCATTTGGTGTGCCAGATGTGAGAAAAACATTGTCATAATACTTTTCCCGTTCATCGTATGAAGCTATCATTACCTTTTCGCTTTTGTGAAACAAGACTGACCGGACTGTTGATGTGTATAGCTAGAAAAGTAAATTTTCAGCTCGCCTCATGAACTGTCAGACTTCTCAGTGCTGTTTTTAATTCCGTCACACATGGTTCTCGATGAGAAAGAAGGCGACCGGGCGGTAGCCCCCTCCAGTTCACTTTTAAGTCGCGTCTGAAAGAATCTCTAGGCTAGCTGTCTGCCAAATTTGTCGGCACACACTTGGATTTCTACTGAATCTAGCAGTCAGTCTGAGGAATCTGCGAAACCTGGAAGATGGTGCTATCAAACACATTATTGCGAACTTTGTCAACAATCCTAAACTAACCAAAAAACTGGAAAATTCGCTTGTTTTTGGAGGGCTACTAAGAAATAACGCTCGTCGAAAAGACTGCATTACAACTTGTTTGAGGATGTTGTTATTTTATTTAAATCTTTGCCTACTATCGACGTATATATGCGTTATGAACTTTATCATTACGTGACAATAATGCAATTACTTATAATTCATGTTTCTTTTAGATATATTTACGTAAAAGCAAATGCCAGGGTGCAGCAGTTTTCCACGTCACCATTTTGTTATGGTACGTGCTAGAGTCGGGCCATAGGAAAAGCATGAAATAGTTATAGTGCCTTTTCTGAAAAATCGTTTTCTTTTTCTCTCTTATGACGGTAACCAAAGAGCTGAGAGATATATACTTATCGATTTCTTTTTTGTCTATTATTTATTGTAGAATCATAATGATTTGTTTCAACCTGAAATCTCAAAAACTCAAAAGGATAACTTTACGAAATAGTTTACTCGAACATGGAGGCTGTGAATGTGTGATTGCTCATGGGAAAGGAGACATACCCACATCTGCACCCAGCTCCATCAAATGTCTTCAAGAAATTGATCGTCTTACATAATTCTACGTCTGTTTCACGACTTTTTTGTGATGAATTCGCATTTGTGTTACGCCACAAAAGAGAAAAGTCTTCGAGGCTTTTGCCTTCCGCTTCTTCGTCAACTTCATTGGTTTTTGACTGCACTTCTGTCAAAAGAGCAATGCTACAGTGCCTTATATAGTCAATTGACACCGTAGAGACTGAAGTCCATTGAGTTCGCGTCTGAAAGTCTCCTGCTAGTCAGGATTGACTCAGTGGGCGCTACTCTGAAAGAAGGCGTCAATTATAGCTTGATTCTTATAAGATCATTGTTAAAATTGTCAGAGAAATGTTGGAGATATGTTTTGAAGTGACTCTCAAGGGCAGATTAAATACTTTATTAAACAACAAAGGTAAGATTTTAGTTCGGAGTCATCAGATCATGCGAATTCTAGCTGTGGCTGAGGTTTAGAAAAAATTTGGTTGCACTCGATTATAATAATATCGTTCTTTACCTGATGTAATATCCATTATAGTCGTCGTTATGGGAGACGTATTAACCGCATTTTCAGCGATCAGATTCTGATTAGTGCTCGTTGAAGACATGTTCGTAGATTGGGTCGTAGATGAAACTAAAAAATCATTTAATACTATTGACAATAGTGGTGGCAACTTTTTCGAGAAAAATCTACAACAACAGGGGCCCATTATAACGGCAAAATTTCCTCAAAACATATATTCTGTACTCATCTGTTTTCTTTGTGGAACTCACATATGTTTTCGAAGAAAATAGTAGTGAGTGTAAGTTTTAAGTTTAAGTTTTGGCGCTTCCCCTCTCCCTCCCCATTACAGACATTTATCAATCAGAGGCTCCATTGCAGACTTCAGCAATTGAAGAAAATAAGGTTCTGACTTTCTAAATTGTTTTTGCAAAATTGATCTAGTTAAAATTTTAAAAAATAATGAATGTGATTCTTTATGTGTTAATTATATATCTATATGTATATAATGTTCAGTGCCTTCTTCTCTGTGCCGGATCAAAGTTCAAATAAGGCTATAAAGGAGAGAAGGCTATGAGGGGGTAAGACTATAAGAGAGGAAGACAATAAGGAGGTAAGGCTATAAGGGAGGAATACTATCAGACAGAGACACTCTAAGGGGATTAGACTACAAAGGATATGACTGCAAGAGCTGCAAGAAACATAAGGCTATAAGGCCGTAAGGCTACATGGGCTATTAGCAATATAAGGATATCACACCGTAGGGCTTCTATGTGCATAATGTCGAGTGTTTTTATGTCTGTTACTGAGTGAAAGGTTAGAGTTTTGAGGTGGCACGTTAAAGAAAAAAACGCTGCCTCGTACTATGCACGGACTCTCGCTAGTATCATATAATAGTGCGTTAAAATCTGCTGTAAGCATGATCGATATGTAAAATAGACTTGTTTACCATTTAATTCGTTGATTATAACAATAGCAATTATAAACTAATAACAAAAAATTAAAAAAATTAAAATTATGAGCATATTGACAGAATTCTGATAGATAGTAGCGCGCATAGAAATAAAATCTTTATTCAAAATATAGAAAAATCTATGAAAGATTTATCAGTTTAAGTATTTTGTATTACTTTAATGAAGTAAGGGAGCATATGTGAGTCTCACAATTCAGCCTCAAAGCGACTGTGGTAACAATCTTTTCTTTTCTGTTTTACGTCAAAATATATTTTATCTGTCATAAAAGCGAAACTTTATGAGAGCATTTTCTCTCAATTCTGAAGTGTTCTCAAAATAATCAAGAGAAAATGAAGGTAGATAAAAGTTTTCTATTACTTTTTTTATATGACACAACATATGACAGAAAAATAAAAACATAGAAGTCTATAGGGTTCCACTATTGATAATAAACAGCTCTTTTTGTTTATCAATCTAGTAACTGATCGAGCTGATGTTCTTATAGTTCAACAGCGTTACAAAATGATATAGAAACATCGAGGAAAAACCAATGACCATCTAGCGGAATTCCCAAGATACTATCTTTTTTTTGTCTGATTTTTGAACTGTTTTCGTCGAAAATTACATTTCTAGTGTTCTTCAAGGTTATGTAGAACTCAAAATGGCAGATGAATAAACGATAAAGCAATGTCTTTGTGAAAGTATAGGATGTATAGTTTAGGAGAAAAATTACATTATCGTTCTCACAATTACATGAGTAGTCCTTGTGCAAAAGCTTGACCTCGTGATAGACGAGAGAGCTAATTCTTTTCGTTGTAAGTTACCTTCTCTCGATGATGATAGTACAACTACGGGCAGTGTTGTAGAAAGCTGTTCCACTGTTGAATGATGCACAGTACTGCTGTTGAAACAATCGATTTTAATTTTCTTTTACTGTGCAAGCGGTAATAATAATGTGAGAGCTACACGAGTATATGAGTGCTGTACTGATGTAAGCGAGTAAGAATGCGAAAAAATGGCAAAAGACATACAGAAGTAAGATCACGCAGTTTGTTCTTCCATGTTCTGTAGATAAGCGCCTGAGCAAATGTCTAAAAATAGAGTATGAATACAAAACTGCTTCGCACGAGTCAAAAAATATATTTTGATGCAAGTAAGAAAATGACAGTAGCACAATTGTAATCAACTTTTCACAACATCTGCCTTGGAGGATCTTTGCTGATTCAGCACCAACAACTATTCATGGTTGAGAACGGATGGGTGCAGGTCTTCTCTGCACTCACATCCTCAACATTTCACATGTTATGTTTGATATATTTTTTGTATTATCACGAAAAATTCGTATTGATGCAATCGAAGAAATTGTGTTCGAATTAGATTTTCTCGTTCCGAACAAGACATTGAGACTCGACACACGAATGATCGATGAAAATAAAAAGTGATGTTTCATACCTCTTTTCTAAGGCTAGTTTCGACGACTTTCACGAAGTTACTTTATCAAAATTGTTTACTCAGAGAAATTACACAAGCTTATGACACTCTCTAACAATGATTTCAATCCTTATCTGCTCAACATCTCTTATTGATGAAAGCGGTACTTAAATGTTCAATGATTGTTCAGATGATGAAACAATTGAATTTTGAAATAGAAACATAGGAAACAGAGTGTGTCCAGTAAGTCATTAGCCAAACAAAAATTTGAACATCTCCACTCTTCCGTAGCCTATCGGACTGGGTATCGATCTAAGTGTTGATGTTGGGTGTGAGGTGTGTGTAGGAGTGGGCATGTAGGTTGAAGTGAATGTGGACGTTTACTTGTTTTAGTCGAAATCCATACCCACACATCCCACACTCACGCTTACGTCCACACCTAATTACATCCACACCCTATTAGAACAACTACTTCTCCTACATCTTAAATAAATCAATAAGAAGAATTCTGTCCTTATTTGACTGGATTCAGGCATTGACAAGAACACTGAAAATTATCGAAATTGTACAATTGAGCTCAGGCGTGTTGCTCTTCGAATCTATACATTCATCGATGTAAATGCCCTGGGTAAGTAATCCAATGGTAAGATCTTACTACTGATCTTGCCTGATCTTAAAGGGTTATACAAAGGGCGTACGAAAAATCGTGGTGTCCGAGAGTCATTCATCAAATCATACTGTAAGATGCGTGCAAGATCTTGCTCCCTTGTAAGATATTGCTATGCGATCGTACAAAAATTTATGTATAAGTGAGATCTTGTATGCATCTTACAATATGACTTGATGAATGTTTTTCAAACACTACGATTTTTTGTACGGTTTTTGTATAATCTTACAGAATGATGCAAGATCAGAAATCCGATCTGAAGATCTTACGTCCGATTGTTTTGACCAGGTGCATGCGTTGGCTTTCTAGCTGATATCAAACATGAAAAGTCATTGTGATTGTATCTGATACTCGTAGTACAGGACTTGTTTCATTAATCGAAATCGTATCTCAGCTAGATTCCATTTACATTTTTTCCAGCAATACATCGAAATGTGAATCATGAAAAAAAAAATGAGGCTGTAACTTTTATTTCTAAATCATTCTCTTCTTATTATAGAAACTCTAAAGAAATAAAGCCAATATTATTAGGAAATACTTCCTTCTGCTTTTTTTTAAATATAGCATGATTCTTTGTTTCTTTTTGAAAAATATTCAATCCATTGTATCCATCTGACAATAACATCAAACGATAACAAGAGATTAATATTTCCTTTTTTATACTTTTTTTTTTATTTGTTAAGTAATGAAATTATTGCCAGTCCAATAAATGCAATATTAACAAATAACATTGATCATTTCACTAAACTTTATCTCTTTTATAAAATTTTTTTAATCGTATGCCTTCTTCATCTTTCAAATATCATGCTGTTAGTTATCCTTGTTTTAGAAATCTTTTTCTCTCCTTACAAATTCGAATATGATAATTACTTTATCATCTAATTCTTGTCGTGCTACTTGTTCTAATAACTATATCTATTGATATGCTTTTCAACATCCTATGAAATATTATCATCGTATACATTTTTTAAATCATCTATAATCAACTTTCAGGACTAATCTGTTTGATTAACAATTACATATTTATATGATATTCTTGTATTTAGTTATTTCATCATTAGATTGCTTTCGTCTATTGTGAATTGATTTCCAGAAATTTTATTTTATCTTTTGGTTGTAACCGAAAATTTGTATCCAATAAAATGTGTATTTAAAGAAAACTTCGTCATGCACTAAAATATTTATCAATATGCGATACATTTTTTTGAACAATTTAGATTAGAGAATTTTGTTTCTCTATCTTACAAAAATAAACAAATATAAAAACATATTCTCTTTTTTTGAAAAAGTTTACGCTAGAAAATATGACAATTTAAAGTAAAATATTTCAGTTTTCTTGCTTTTTTTTTATTTATTTCTGTAAAATACCAATATATCATATTAATCGACAAAACAAAAATAACGAAAATCATCACCACATAATTAACCATTTTAGGATGTGGATTTGGAATGGGTTTCTCTTAATTCATACCCTCCAAATTATAGATGAGTTTGTAGAATAGTTCTTTGTTTAATTTCAAACGAGTTGGACTATGCCTTTGTTCTGTTTTGTAAAAATTGTGTGTAATGGGACTATTTCATCTATAAGATATCAACTCAAGTTACGAAAAAACTTCATTTATTTCTATGACACATCGAGATGTTTTGTAAATATCTAGAATTTGTGTGACATCAGAGTCAACATGAGTTTGTCAAATTTTTTTCAAAACTTACTACGAGTTCGAGAGTCATCCTAATGGCTAATAGTAGTCGCAAGCAAGATCACCTTTGGCGACGAAAAATATTGAAAAAGTTATCTGACTTAAATGCAAAATGTTTCTGCTAGAAAAAGCTATCCATGGTCGAAGTTTTTATTTCAAGTCAACATTGTAATGTGCCAATCAAAAAGTGCTTTCCAAACTTTCATAAATTTATGAACTTCTCTTAAAATCTAACATTTATGTTTGACCGCCTCAAATCTCTATTACGTTCGACCACACCTCTTTTAGACTTTCAAAAACACTCTTCGCCTGTTTTTACCAGCTCACAGCACCATTGTGGTCTTTAAACAGAATTATGTTCTTGTCATTGAATGAGTATAGAGTTTTCTTCAAGAGAAATGAGAGTTGATTGAGCAAATGTTTCTTTGTTTCTACCAAAGCGACCATAAATGATAAATAATGTTATACTTTTCAAACACAGGTTGGCCAGTCGATCATACCGGGTGAGATACCTTAAACTCAAAGATTTTCAAACATGTTTCTCAGAAGCAAATTCCTCGTTTGTGAAAGCTTTTATTCAACTTTTATACCAGAACGCCCAATCATTCATGCGTGATAAAACACTGATACTGTATCGTACCTTGCTAGCGATAAAAAATAGCTGTTTTAAAAGGTTCAATGTAATATTTTCGATAATTATCTCGACAACTTTGCACTTTCATAAGCTTTGTAAGGGTTTATTATTCTATACTGCTTTTTTTTTATAGTACTTCGTAATGATAGGACTCCATGACACGGAATAAAACAAATTCAGAGAGGAATTTTTCTTTTACGTTCTGTCATTGACGATTAGCTTACATACGTATGGTACAGAGTGCCAGATATGCTCAAACATTTGTGCTAGTTTCAATTTGAAGACAGCAAGATCCAAGCGGTTAATCATCTTGTATCACTATCTAGCTGTCAGCAGAAGATAAAATGTCGCCACACTACTACTAGATTAAAAAATCGATCATGATATCTTATATCATTATTCAGTTGATAGGATAAAAGCAAGAATAGCATATATTATTTCTAAACTGTATAGTTAGATAGTGAGCAGGAGCGACAAATATGACGACCATAGACAAGTCGCAAAAGAACTCAAGTTGTATTGTACATTAGCTAAATGCAGTCAGCATGTTTGAATGTCATGGAACAATTTGTTATAGTGCTCCGAAGAATTGTTAGATGATAATCCTACACCGTCTGATGATCTTGTCAATCATATTATTACGACAATCGACTCCACTCTCTATCAAGATTGCAATAATTCGAGATTTTCTCAACGACAAAATCGTGTTACTCCATCATCTGAGAATTTACAACAATTCGATCGATCTTTAAATGCTCTTTACTCGATTCTCCAAAAACCTCGAGTTCAAAACATATCTGATCAAACTGATGAGAGCCTCTTCTGCAGACATCAATTCAAACTTTTTCCCGGATATTCAACCAAGACCGAGTGTAGAAAAGGATAGGAACTTGGACACAAAACTTTTTTTAATACCACCTCGGGATATAGATTTCGTCGAACTGATCCTAGTTGACAAAGTTCAGCGTGGTTGTAGACCTTTGTAACCCTTTCGGACTGTCAGCCACAGCCACACGACACTTCATTTCCTGGCTGTTAAGGAGATGCTCGAGTAATTGATGAATGGCATGCATTCGTCACAACTATACCATCAGTGTAGAATAACCCGACCGCTGAAATTATTACAATCACGACTACCACTACGAATTTATTAACAAGTATCAGTACTACCTCTTTGAGTATTAGCGTAACCTACGATCATACTGCTTCAACCTTTTCGATAGACTCATCATCATCGACATTCTCAATGCTATGTCACTATATTCGACAACTGAACCAACAACATCCGTAGAAGTCTGTGTTAGACAGATTCCAAATACAAAAAGTAGGGTACTCTCACGTGACAGTCTAAGACCATGTGATTATTGTTTATATTCGATCTAGCCAAAGTGCCAAGAAAAAGCGAAAGACATAGCGGATTTTTCAGTCACAATTGGTATGATTTGACGTATCAGTCATTTCACTTTGATCATCATCGCTGAGATAATCAGACTTCGCATGTGGTATTTCAATAACCGTCATAGTTATCAAGCTGCGCGCTATGAAACATAAATTATTACATTTTATAGGACAACCTAGCCGAATCTTGAAAAAGTCATGTTTGCTTGATTTTTGTTCTTACATAACATTTTCATGTGACTAATATCAAGTAGTAGAGTCTACTTCATGATAACTTGTATTTTCTGTTTGAAAATTTTTCATGTGTTCCTTTTTTTCTAAATTCATAAGGCATGTTATTCGAACTTATATATATATCCGAGTAAAAACAAGATCTACACCTCCACCCACACTCCACCCCACGTTCAAGTAGGATCAATTACTAAATCAATATTTGGGGGCATCTATCTGAACGGAATTTTTAAGATCAAGAACAATGATGCTTTTGCCCAGCGTAAATAAACTTTCTAATTTTTCACAGAACACTTATTCAGATTATCTCACAATATAGAGTTCAATGGTTCAATCGATTAAGGAACTGATCCTCTTTATTTAACGTTGATCAATTTCGATCAATAAATAAAAATTGATTTATTTTACTAAAATGTATTCTCACTCGTTATTTTATTTTTAATTCAAGGTCATCTCACGTAGCAATAAGTATGAGATTTAAGATAGCTGGCGTCTGACAATGATACACTTTCTTAAACACAGAAAATCAAATCGAGAGAAGTTATTGCAGCAACATTGGTTGGAAAAATGCAACTATGGTCATCCCTGTCAACCGCTAGATCATAGATACAGATCTTCTCGGCATATTCTTAGTCTCACCGAGGTCTACGTACTTTCGCCAAGATTCGTAAGAAGAAGAACAGTTAGAGAGAGTATGGAATATGCGTATCCATCCATACATCGATTCCAAGTTTTACTAAATATTCCATTGACAAGAAAAGCTACAAGTTTAAGTCTTTGACAAAATTTTTATTGACCTTGATTAAAAAAAGAAGAGAACATAAAATGAAAATTATCGTGATATGATGATTTTTGTATCATTGTGATAAAGAAAAGAACAATATACATCAATTTCTCGCCTGCATAATAATTATGCTTTCAACGAAAAATATCATTTTCAACTTTAAAATATCATAACAATAAACAATAATCATCATTTCTCGAAAATAAAAGAACACTTTTTTATTGATATTTTTGGATGGCTTCATCTAATGCATTTTTAATCAATTCTAATGGAAATGAACCTTGAATTGGTTGAGCAATATAGCTCAACTTTTTCATATGATCAATAACATAAAATCGTATAGGCCATGGACTATAAACTTGACTAAACGGATTATTTTTTGATACCGGATCAATTAATAATAGAATTCGATATTCTGTTGCTTTGATAAAATCATTTGCAATACGAATTCGATCATGATCACTTTTTGGTTGATTATAACATATGCGACTACCAATAGGCCTATTGGATTCAATTTTAAGATCAATTTAAAAAATAAAAGCTATTTTCTTCATCAACTCACCATTCATCAGCTGCATGGGCTTCTTCAATGTAAACAGTAATCATATGAACTTGATCTTGATAAAAATCCATTAGTTGATTGAGCTGTGGTACAAGACCACGAAATGGTGGTCAAGTATATGAACCAGCTATGATTAATAATGGTCGATTTGAATGAAAATAAGATAATAATGATACAAATTCACCATTCATATTCAATAATTGAATATCAATTGCCGAGTCTCCAATACGAAGATTTCCTTGTTTTGCACGATTATGTCGAACATAAAGAGATAAATTATGAAATTTATTATCATTTGAATATAATTGATGAGCACTGCGAAATATTCTACAACATAAATTAAGTATTCAAACTTATAATCAAATCATATAGTGAATTTTTTGACTAGTACCAAGATTACCAATGTTTTTTTTTCATAGGAATTTATATCTTTTATGATCGTATAAAACTTGCATCAAATGTCATATTGTCACGATTTATGTATTCTAGGTTCATGAGAAAATTATCATGTAACGATCACTTCTATATTCGTTACCATGATTTTCATTGTATGATAATTCGTTTATTTTTTAAAAACAAGAAAGTTATTGAACATATAAAAGTGTACAATCGGTGACGTATGAATGAATTAAACGAAGTAATAAACATCAAATAGAATATTAGAATTCATGAGGGGCAACGCATAAAATGTTTTCTGTTGGACTGGAAACAACACTAGTTTTTCTTTTGATGAAGGCTGGGATTGGGACGGAACTAAAAACGGTTAATCGTACTCATTGCAGAATACAAATTTGTTGAATATAGAAACAATTTATATATCAAGTCTAACCTTCATCAACCAACATAAAAAAATATTGTTCAGTTTTCACGGCTGACAGTGATTAGAAAAGCTTTATGTCAATTTTTAACATCTAACAAATGTTTTTCTGAAAAAATGTTCTAATGTTTCATTATAAACATAAGTTTCTCATTTTTGTCTGATAGGATAAAAATAAGAAGAGAAAATTAATATGAAATAAATGTAAATTCAATAACTTGAAGAACAAATTATAAATATCTCAATCCTTCTCTAATCATATCTTCAGAATTTAACATTATTTTATTTGTTAAGAGAAAATGTTTACCTTAAACCACATTGAATTTCATCTTCTGTTGCATCTTGACCAATTGCTTCTTTAATTAAATTCGTTTGTAAATCAGCTATAACATCCATCCAATCCATATCTTTTCGATCTTCAATACTTGATAATAATTGTTGAGTTTCTCGACTAAGTCTTATTTGTTCTTCTTTCATAAGTAAATCTTGAAGTACATCATGTTCTAATAATCGAAAAACTCGTAATTGTTTTTGAATTGTTGATTGTCATTGCTCATTTGACATATCATCACCATCATCATCATCTTCTTCTTCAATATCATTTTCATCTTGATTATCATCAATATTCGATAATATAATATCTTTCACATTTGGAAGATCATGATGTAAAGAGATACTTTGCATTTCATTCATTAGTTTTGAAAGAAGAAGTTGTCCTTGTAAAACAGAATTTTGTAGTTCAGCTGCTGGTAAACGTTCAGGATGATTCACATGTTGAAATTCAAATACCAAAACATTTTTTATGGCTTCGGCTGCTGCATCTGGCACATTGCTAAAATCTTGTCGACCACTCGTAATATGAAACATTCCACCACGTAATCGTAGTACTATATGAATCGTAGATTCTCTATGTATGTGATAGTCTGATAGAGTTCTGTCGTCTTCGAGTTGCTTTCCAGCAAATATAAAACGTTGTTGATCAGGAGGAATACCTTCTGAATTTTGTACCATTTTTTTGATAGTAGCTATCTCCATGTAGGCGTTGACGTCGAGGGGAATTTGTTTTCCAGTAAGAGTTTGCATAAATATTTTGAAATCAGAAATAGACTGTTCAGTAGCAGTCTATGTAAAAAAAGAATTCTTTAATGTAAAAAGAAAAAACAATTATTATTTACTTTTTCTTGGAAAATTTTTATTACTATAATACAATTATCTTCGTATAATTTTGATGACAAGACAGTTTCATTTAATTTCAATGTTCGACCTTCATTCCAATTTTGTCTAGTCATTTGAGAACCTTGATCTGCTATGAATGATTTTAATTCAATATTCGGCAGTTTTCGAAGTTTTTGTATTCGCATTTTAACCTTCTCAATAGTATCCGTTACGAGAACATGTAGTACCAATTGTTCAGGTGCTATATCTTCACGATATTCTATCAAGATATTCAATTCACCATGTGTAATAAATTGATAACCATCTGGATATTCAGAGACAGATAATTTCAAATAAGATTCATCCAATCGAGAAATAATATCTTGATGTATTGTTCCAATTTTGATCCATTGTTGTAGATATTTAGGTACATAATTCTTCTTGTATTTTTTAAATAATGTACTAATCAATTCATGATCCATATATTTATTAGTTATTGGATTTCCATATGGATCAATTAATGTTAACGATCGTGATTGTAATTCCTTTTGTATGTTCTTTTGATTTATGCATTGATCATCAAGATATTTTGTGATATTCATCATTTGATGCTGAATTGTTTGAACATGAAGAACTAAATCTTGATAAACAAATGAGTTTGGTTCTTTAGTTATAACATCATTCGATGACACCGTTAAATTATTTCCATCACCTGTCGAATTAGCCATCTGATGACGATTAGCTATCTGAAAATGAAGAAATAGTGATAGACTAAACAAATGAAAAGGCAAACAACTATTTCACAAAGCGTAATTATGACGGTGTCAAGATCGATAGATATGAATCTTTTTTTGTCAAAAGATGTGTTAATTATGCTGAATCGAAGCATCGAAAAATTAAGCTACTTTTCTTATCTTACTTTTATATGAACTAGACTATTGATGGATGCACTCTCTTGTTACACATATTGTTTTTAGTGAAAATGGACTTTCAATAGCTTAACCACTAAGGCAAAAATATTTCTAATTTGTCACATGAACTTTCTCGTCGATAATTTCAGTTACAAAAGAGTATAATTCAAATAGACAACTATATAACATCTACGATCTGAATATTTGCTTCGAGATTGAATCCTACATTACCATATAAGGAAACAATCAGCTGTTAATTATCATCATCTGGATTTTTATCTTCGTAAGTCGAAGAACTATAACAATCGTAAATGAGGTGTGCACTTTTCAGATTCTCGCAATCTTGCTAAGCTTCTTTTCAATTTCAACATAATGATAAGACGATGCGAGTGAGTGACTAAAGTCTATCAGATTCGAGAATTTCCCAACTGAAACTTGGTCGTTCAATATTTTTGAACTCGAGTCTTACTTTCGTACTCTAAAAGTTCTCAATGCAATTTTCTAATCCGAATCTGATGGCCGTTTCGAAAATACAATATATTTTTTCTGTTCAACGATTAGTATGCTCAATATATTCGCTGAACGATCTAATTGTGGTCCTATAATGATGAAATTACAATTAATTCTTACTCCTAACCAATAGCTTCAGATAGATGAAAAAAATAGATGCATGTATTTTAAAGATTTTATATTATTGTTTTTATTTAGAAAAGATTCTATTATAAATTATACTTTGTCATTACTAAAGTCGATACATGTAAAAGCAATGGCACAACATGTCGATACCTATGTCTCTTTGATAAAAGGGTACTGAACGAAACTATTTTTACCAAAAGATAGAACTTTTTCTCCTCTTTCGAAACGTGTATAACTTAATTTTATAGCACGTTCATAAATGAAACGACGCAATAGAAAAGAGAAGCATCCTAAAAAAAGAATCTGCACTTTTTGTGAGATTCACAAAAGCGGCGCAAAATGTGGATCCCTATATCCCTTCGATAAATAGGTTCTGAAAAGAATATGAAATGACACAAGAAAAAAAAAAGAGAGAAACACTCAAGCAATAAATTTGTAATTTTTATATGAAATCAGTAGAAACATCTTCTGAAACGACAGTTTATTATAATTAACTATTATCTACAACATATTTTTATCGATTTCATATAAAAATGATAAATTTATTCTGTGAGTATGTTATGACTTGTATCTTCTTCAGATGCAGTCATAAGAATTTTCCCTCTTTTTTTATAAGTTTATACATATAAACTTGTGCTCTGCTTCTTTTCTCTTTTGTTAGTCATACACCAATAATTTTCCCTTTCTTTCATATATGTTGGAATTTTTCCATTCGTTCTTCTTTCTTTCATGTTGTCCTATGGATATTTCCCTCCTTTGTTCATTGTTTATTATTACTCTATATATAGCGTTACGTTGTTGTGTGAGAGATATAAAAAAAATATAGATAGATAAATAAAAAATAAAGTATAGTTGGTTAAAGATCTCACAAAGCCGCTGTTATTCTTTCATTTATTATGAATATGAGTCTTTCATTTATTTTTTTATTTTTTTCTAATATCCTCTCGTGTAACTACGTGAAATTCCAAACCGCCTTTTTATTTTTGTTTTTATAACATTGTTTATAGATGGAAAATAATCTAAACGTTCATTTTATTTTATAAAAACTTTTCGATGTGATAAGAAAAAACTAAATACATACCCATGAATCGCTCAGAATATCGAACAATAGAGAAAAAATCAACTAGAAAATCACGATTTATGCCAAATATCGTCAAGATAATCGAGAAAAATCGACGATTTATTATGTTTCACCGGACGATTATCGTCAAGATATATTGCGATTAATCGGCAATTTGGACTCATTTTTAAGGACATAGACATTCATGCGTTTAAATCCAATGTAATAGATATAGAATCATGTCCGCTTGAATTTTTCCACTAGATGTAATAAACACAAAAACCATTGAAATGAGATGTGAACATCATACAAATAATATTATCAATGCTCAAAAGAACACCAGGGCTTCATTAATTCAGAAGAAAGACATGCTCATGGATTGGCATCGTTCTCCTATTTTTATACGACTTGTGAAAAGTTTTCATTAACTATGACATTACACTAACACTAATAAATCTAATCATCTCATTCTACTGATATTGTCATCTTTGGTTATTTTTAAAAGTGCTGCGAATTTTCAATGAGAGATTAAAAACGGAAAGATATGTCAATATGTTCTACTCTCTGCATCGAGATTATCAAATGAAAATAGTTGATGGCGAAATATTAAAAAGGAGATGAATCAGTAGGGAGAAGAATGCCAATAACTCTTCATTCCCGTTAGTCACTTGTGCCAAGAGAATACCTCTTCTGCAATTCAATATTGAATATGAGACTGTATATTAGTATGAGTTTTACATTTGAGTTCATTTCGAAACTATACTGACAAGTTTATATGAAAAGTGCTTAGCCCGTTAGTCGGTTCTTTTTATACGTCGATTATATTTTCGTATAATTTGTCTATCGTTTTCTAAATGTGATACAGTTAAATCCATGAGACTTGTTTTGATCTATCTCGGCTTGTTTCATATGGAAATAAAAGACAGTTGATGAGAACTCAATCTATATTCTAGAAGAGTTTACGCAGATAAAAAATTAGTGATTATTTCTTTCCTCTCTTTTACTTTCATCATAAATTAGTTTAGTGCACGTTATCCATTAGTGTGAGGATTAAGGGAAGAGAAATTTTCCCTTTTGTTGAACAAATCTTTCAATAGGAAATTATTCGAGTGCTCACTTTCATTTTTTTATGATGTTCAAATTGATAAACATCTTCTGACCAGTTGATTAAAAGCTCTATATGAAGATGATCTGTCGATCCTTCACTTCAAATATATCGATCAAATGAGAATTTTTGAATAAACATATCATCACAAGTAATTATCGTCACACCACTCAAATATTTAACGCTTTATTTCATTACAAAGAACCAATTAGACAACTCGTTTAGAAAGCTTTTTCATTAAAAACTATGTAAAAAGAAAATATTTTTTGAAGATAAAAACGTCTATCATGTTAACACCACTTTTAACGACATTGAAAAAATGAGACAATTTCGGTGAGTTGGGTGTGGGTGTGGGTGTGATGTGGGTGTGGAGTGTGGTTGAGAGTCTTCAGGTCGTACCCACATCCTTCCACATCCACACCCTAGAATTCTCCAAAGTATAAACTAAGAGAGATCAATCATTTTTTTTCCTTGACCGATACTTACAAATGTTTTCAATAGTTATCCATCCTATGAACAAATCTTTGTTTTACTTTGATAATTTTAATAAATAGTTTCAGAATGAACTAATGTTTCTCTTTTAAATTTTTTCAAGTTGAGATAATACAGAATTGATATTCCGTGAAAGAGGTTCCTTGTCGCTACTGTTTTATAACATCATTTTTCATACACGATTGAATGATTTTTTAATAAGTTTTAGAAAAAAAACTTCTTATTTCCTACTGGTTAAAAGCACAATCTGAAATAAAGAGAAGGTTAAGTATGATGGACACAATTCAATTGCAGTACATAACACAACAAATGAACATATATGTTGGCTTATTTATATTCATATTGGGTGTGATTGGGAACATATGGAATGCAATAATCTTTTCCAACGTCAAAACAGCATTTTCTCAAAATCCGTGCTCGCTCTACTTCATTGGTATAGCTTTGACCGATTTAGTTACCTTGCTCATTGGTTTACTGTCAAAAATTCTTTCGAGCGGGTTTGATATCGACCCAACAATTAGTTCTATCGCGTTTTGCAAGTTTCGCAACTTCTTCATTTACACTGCACCATTTATCTCGACGAATCTTACTTGCTTAGCCTCAATTACTCAGTTTCTCGTCACTTCTCGTAATATACATTATCGACAGAAAATCACTTTGCGATTGATTCGATGGACAATTTTAGTTACAGTGCTCTTTTGGATCTGTCTTGGAATACCCTATGCAATTCTCTATAATATCAATCAATCACCAACTACTAATATGCCTGTTTGCAATTCAGTCAATTCCAACTTCAATCAATACACAACATGGATGACATACAATGTATTGATCTTCATAATACCGGTTTTGCTCTTGATTGTCTTTGGATATTTGACATACAGAAATATCATGTCGTTAAACTTTGTCGCATTCAATCAACAAAATGTTACAGGACAACGTATTCAACGTCAGTTAACCGTAGTAAGTCAAATTCATCGCTTATTTGGCTCTTCTTTTATAGCTTTTTCTTTTTTATTCCCATAGTTGCTACTGGCCCAAATTGTTTTGCTCATAGTTTCTTCTAGTCCATCGGGAATTTATAACCTCTATGCATCCTTTACTGCATCTCAATCAAAATCTATCGATCGCAAATCTGTTGAAAAGCTGGCAAGCACTCTGTTTACATGCGTATTTTATATAAACTATGCTGGCAGGTAAGTTATTCTTATCAATAATCTCTTGTTTCTTGCACATCTTCAGTATTCTCCTTATAGTTTCTATGTGTTTTTATGCTCCTCACGACCGTTTCGCAACCAAGTCAAAATCACATTGCATAATTTATGGATAAAACACAATCCAGTTACATCGAATAATCTACAAAAAAACGCGCACCATATTCCAAATTCTAAATGATAAGACACTTTATTTTGCTTTCTCTATCTTCTTAGTATTGATCTTCTTATATTTTCTTTTTTTTTCTAAGTAATATCTGAGTTTTGTCCTTGTTCTTCATTCGTACACGTATTCTTCAACTTTTCTTACACTATTCGAGCTTTTTCTTTTTTAACACATTCGCGGCGATATGAGTATTGTTTTTTCATAATTTGTGAAAGGTTTCATTTTTTTATTTATGGTAGTTGTAATACTTCAAAACAGCTTTTGGCAATGTTTCTTTTATGGATATGATCTATGAGCATTCCTTTATCAGTGGTAAGAGAATCAGTCCCTTTGGTCACAATATGGCAGAGATATTCAAATTTTTCTGTGCTAAAGGAGCTTTTGAGTCGCCCTGTACTGGGGCCTACTGGTGGGCTCCATCGCCTCAAATATGTTAATACCATCTCGTCTACATTTTCTTTTTGTTTTGTTCATGTTAGATGTACGTGTTTGCTTTATTTATGCTTAGTCATTTCGAATTCATTGTTTTATTAGTTTTATTTGTTTTGTATTATTCGTTGTCTTTTTTTGGTGATGCTTTAACTAAAATAGCAATAAAGTGACGCTATCTCATTACTAGTGTGAATTTTGCACAAGTCTCATACATCCAAACTTTAATTTCTGGATCACATAGTATATTTGAAAAGACAGCTACGGTCCTAGGCAAGTCACCATTTGTTTCACTTCTAAACATGTTTCAGCTTGAAACATGTTTCCATGTCACACATATTTACATAGAGGATTAGAAGTTAAAAGTGCTTTCTTTTATAGAAATAGATTTCTAAACAATTCAATTCTACGGAATTGTATATATGCCTTTTACGAACATAATTAATTGCTTTATACAAATGAACTTTATTCCAATAAAATTTCGGAAAGATTTTACATTTAATAAGGCTGATTCAATTTTAATCGAAAAGTAGAACTGTATAAAGATCTACTGAATAAATGTCTATGCCCACGAAAAAAAATTGTACAAAAGAGCGTTTCAACGCAAACTTGAAGAGAAAAAAACGTTATTTTTGTGTCTAAACGCATCGGTTTTCGTTTACAATGCGAGTTTTTAACTTAAAATGCTGCCCAAGGGTGTGGGTGTGGGTGTTGATCAAAAAACACTTACACCCACACTCACACCCTCGAATTTCATCTTTGAGCTGCTTCTACGTAAGTGAATGGCATATCCAACAATAAATATACAGTTTCAGAATTTGAGATTCTATATATTCGAATTAAGACGTGTTTGAACAGTACCTGTTTTTAAAAGAGTATTGCATCTCGGAAATATGATTGTGCCAAAAATCATAGATATAAAGTGAAGTCTCTAAAAATAAAAATAAATTATATGTGATAACATATATGTTTTGTCGAAATAGTTATTTAATACGATATATACAATTTTTTTGAACACTAAGAATAGTAGATTAGATATTTTATTTACTACCTTTTGTTTCTTCGTTAATACATATTAGGAAAATCAGTAAGGAGCCTCATTTCTATTTTGCTTGTTGGTCACGAACATGTATAAAAGTGGCCACATAATAACTTATGTGTTTTTGAGGACGGTCTCTTTTCTTTTATCTATCTTTATGAATTATCTTCATTGTTTAAACAATGAAGATGATTCATAAAGATGAATAAAAGAAAAGAGGCCGTCCTCAATAACACATAAGTTATAATGTGGCTACTTTATACATGTTCGTCGTCAACAAGTAAAATGGAAATAAGGCTCATTATATTTAAACAGTTGATACAATAATTTTTTCTGATAAATGTCAATTAAGACACATTCAGTTTAATATTTCTGATGATAATTCGCCTATTAATATTCACCAATGTTTAAGGCCATTTTCTCTTTCTGTATTAGGTTCAACAACTAATCAAATTCAATTCTGTTGTTTGACAATTCGTTACTTATATATTTGTCTTAAATATACATGCTTTCTTGAACATTTTAGTGAATATATGAGGGGCTATCGGGACTTATTTTTTCGGGATTTATCTTTTCTGCGAAATTTATTGGAATAAAGTTCATTTGTATAAAGCAATTAATTATGTTCGTAAAAGGCATATATACAATTCCGTAGAATTGAATTGTTTAGAAATCTATTTCTATAAAAGAAAGCANGTGCTGAGCAGGACGACGTGGTGCTGAGCGGGATGGCGTTTTGTTGAGCCGGACGCCGTACGGAGAAGAATGACATAGTGCTGAGCAGGATGACGTAGTGCTGAGCAGGACGGCGTAGCGCTCAGCGGCATGGCGCAATGTTGAGCAGAATATCACGGATGTGGGTATAAGCTTGTGGGGTGCTAGTGTGGGTGTAGGCGTATGCGGTATGTTCGTATCTTTTTTGCGTTGATCGGCGTCCACAGCTATGCCCACGCCCATGTCGTCCTGCTCAGCACTAAGTCGTCCAACTCAGCACTACGCCATCCCACTCAGCACTACATTGTCTTGCTCAGCACCACGTCATCTTGCTCAGCACTACGATATCTAGCAATTAATTACAAAAATTAAATTTTTTTAGGGGTCAATGAGGTCATTCTAAGGATGAGCCGAAAGTCCCGGCCGAAAATTCTGTGGGCCGAAATTCATGTAACCCAAGGCATCGACTTACAACTCTAATTGACACCCGTTTCGCACTCTGAGCTGAGTTTGAAGAAAACAGAAGTTATCAAAATCTCGATCGACGGATCAATTGATATAATCTGAAAAATGAATAATTTCTAACAACAGATATAAGCAGGATTTTAAATAATAATTTCGATTAATCGTTTGATTCTTATTGCATTCACAACTCTCCTCTTTTTCTAATAATCTCAAAACTTGATAAATAAAACGCAAAGTTCACAAAACTTGAATTTTTGGGTGATTTCCTCTACGGAAATAGACTACCATATTCAAAGATGAAAAACTGAATGTTATCGATTTGATCATAGGGTTTGATTCTCGCATTGAAACAAGTATTTTGTAGCTATCACTTCTTGAAAGCATTATGACACAAAATGACAAATTCTGATGCATGAACTAGAGCAATCAAGGGTGTCGGTGTTGTCGAAGACGATAAGTGCACCCACATCCACAACAAAAGGTGCAAGTTTATGTTTTTCATACAATTTTTATTAAATCTTGATTTAAAAAGAGAGATCATAATATGAGATTTACTTTGAGATGATGATTATGTATCATTGTAATAAAAAAAAAGAACAGCATACATCAATTTTTCGTCTGCATAATAATTATGCTTTCAACGAAAAATATCATTTTCAACTTTAAAATATCACAATAACAAACAATAATCATCATTTCTCGAAAGAAAAAGAAAAATTTCTATAGATATTTTTGAATGGCTTCATTTAATGCATTTTTAATCCATTCTAATGGAAATGAACCTTGAATTGGTTGAGCAATATAACTAAACTTTTTCATATGATCAATAACATAAAATCGTATAGGCCATGGATTATAAACTTGACTAAATGGGTTATTTTCTGATAATGGATCTATTAATAATGGAATTCGATATTCTGTTGCTTTGATAAAATCATTTGCAATACGAATTCGATCATTGTCACTTTTTGGCTGATTATAACATATGCGACTACCTATTGGCCTATTGTATTCAATTTTAAGATCACTTTTAAAAAGAGGTTTTCTTCATTAACTTACCATTCATCAGCTGCATGAGCTTCTTCAATATAAACAGTGATCATATTAACTTGATCTTGATAAAAATCCATTAGTTGATTGAGCTGTGGTACAAGACCACGAAATGGTGGTCAAGTATATGAGCCAGCTATGATTAATAATGGTCGATTTGAATGAAAATAAGATAATAATGATACAAATTCACCATTCATATTCAATAATTGAATATTAATTGCCGAATCACCAACCTGAAGATTTCCTTGTTTCGCACGATTATGTCGAACATAAAGAGATAAATTATGAAATTCATTATCATTTGAATATAATTGATGAGCACTACGAAATATTCTATAACATAAATTAAGTATTGTAATTTATAATCAAATCATATAATGATTTTAGACTAGAACCAAAATCACTAACTCTTTTTCATAGAAACTAATATCTTTTATGATTGTGTAAAACTTGCATCAAATGTCATATTATTGCGATTTGTGTATTCTAAGTTCACGAGAAGATTAACATGTAACGATTATTTCAATATTTGCTTTCATAATTTTCATTGCATAATAATCTTTTTTTTCAAAAACAAGAGAGTTAGCAAACATAATGTTCAACTTTCACAACTGATAGTGGTTAGAAAATCTTTATGTCAGTTTTAAATATCTAACAAATGTTGTTCTTAAAAAAATATTCTAATATTGCAGTATAGATATAAGTTGCTCATTTTCTCTGACACGATAAAAATAAGAAGTCAAAAATAATCTTAAATGAATACAAAGTAGATAACTTTAAGAAGAAATTATACACATTTGAATCCTTCTCTGATAATATCATCAGTATTTAACATTATTTTATCTGTAAAAGAAAATTTTTACCTCAAACTACATTGAATTTCATCTTCTGTTGCATCTTCACCAATTGCTTCTTTAATTAAGTTAGTTTGTAAATCAGCTATAACATCCATCCAATCGATATCTTTTCGATCTTCAATACTTGATAATAATTGTTGAGTTTCTTGACTTAGTCTCATTTGTTCTTCTTTGATAAGTAAATCTTTAAGTACATCATGTTCTAATAATCGAAAAACTCGTAATTGTTTTTGAATAGTTGATTGTCATTGTTGATTTGAGACATCATCATCATAATTATCGTTATTTTCTTCATTGTCATTCTCATCTTGATTATCGTCAACATTCGATAATATAATATCTTTTAAATTTGGAATATCACAATGTACAGAGATATTTTGAACTTCACTAATTAGTTTGGAAAGAAGAAGTTGCCCTTGTAAAACAGAATTTTGTAGTTCAGCTGGTGATAAACGTTCAGGATGGTTCATATGTTGAAATTCAAATGCCAAAACATTTTTTATTGCTTCTGCTGCTGTATTCGGCACATTTCGGAAATCTTGTCGACCACTCGTAAAATGAAACATTCCACCACGTAAAGATAGTACCATATTAATCGTAGATTCTTTCTGTATGTTATAATCTGAAAGAGTTCTATTGTCTTCGAGTTGTTTTCCAGCAAATAATAAACGTTGTTGATCAGGAGGAATACCTTCGGAATCTTGTATCAATTTTTTGACAATAGTTATATCCATGTAAGCATTGACTTGAAGCGAAATCGCCTTTCCTGTAAGAGTTTTAGCAAAAACTTGAAAATCAGAAATGGATTGTCCGGTAGCAGTCTATACAAACAAAATCGTTTGAGGTGAGAAGGAAAAAGGTTGTAATTTACTTTTTCTTGCAAAACTTTTGCGATGATAATACAATTATCTTCATATAATTTTAATGACAAGACGGTTTCCTCTAACTTCAATGTTCGACCTTCATTCCAATTTTGTGTAGTCATTCGAGAACCTTGATCTGCTATGTATGATTTTAATTCAACGTTCGGCAGTTTTCGAAGTTTTTGTATTTGCATTTTAATCTTGTCAATAGTATCCGTTACGAGAACACGTAATACAAATTGTTGAGGTGCTACATCTTCACGATATTCTACCAAGATATTTAAATCACCATGTGTAATAAACTGATAACCGTCTGGATATTCGGATACAGATAATTTCAGATGACATTCATCCAATGGAGAAATAACATCTTGATTCATTGTTCCAATTTTGATCCACTGCTGTAAATATTTTGGTACGTAATTCTTCTTGTACTTTTTAAATAATGGACTGATCAATTCGTGATCCATATATTCATCGTTTATTGGATATCCATATGGATCAATAAATGTTATCGACCGTGATTTTAATTCTTTTTGTATATTCTTTTGATTTTTGCATTGATCATCAAGAAATTTCACGATTTCAATTATTTGATGCTGAATTATTTGAATATGTAAGATTAAATCTTGATAAACAAATGAAGTTGGTCCTGTAGATTGAACATCAGTCGATGATGCTGTTGAATCATTTCCATCACCTGCAAAATCATCCATCTTATAATGATTAGGTATCTAAAAATAAAGTAATGGTGATAAACTAAACAAATTAAAAGGCTAACAGCTATTTTACAAAGCATAATTATTAGAGTGTGAAGGTAAATAGATATGAGTCTTTTCTTGTCGAAAGATACATTAATGATGTTGGATCAAAATGTTTAAAAAAATCAAGATACCTCTCATGCTTCAAGATTGAATCATATATCACCATATAGGCAAACGATCAATGTATTAATTATTATCATCTGAACTTTTATCTTCCATAGGGTGCTGAATTTCAAAAATCACATTTGAAATGTGCACTCTTCACATTCATTATAAAGGCTTCATATTATTCCTTTTTATTTGAAAAAAAGTTCCATTATAAATAATATTTTGCTTTTATTAAATTTGTTAGGTGAAAAAGTAAAAAAGAGTATGAGTCAATCTCTAAAGAAGAACGAATTTGCCGATTTAACAAAAAACATTTTGATAAATCAGTCACATTTTACAAACGAAAAACAAATGTCCCACTAATTATGTACATAAATTTAGGGGGAGAGAGGCTGAACAAAATGAATAATATTTTAAAGAAATTCATAAAATATTGTTAGATTCATCGAAGTTTTTTCTCAATTCGGATTCGATAAGGTAACCAACAAGCTGAAAATCAATAAGGCCGCTACTGCACTCCATGCAGTCAGTCGTCTTAATGATAAAGTCGACGCTTTTAGAGACTATCCAGAAGTCTTGATGAATACTAACGAGATTCAGTGCAACCGGTGAATATAAAATGATTTATAGACATGTACTTCACTTCTTTGGAAATGAACAATCGTAAGTAAAAACAAGTCACAGACTTACGGTGCGAGTATCTTTAGATTTAATCCTTTTTATTCAGATTTTGTGAAAAAAGATGCTTACAGTCTAGATTTCAAGTTAGTCAAGGTTAACTACAGAAAAATGAATTGAAATCAGGAAAAAAATACGTAATTTTTGAGTTACTTATGTTGTTGTGTTTATTTTGTGCAAATTGGAGGCATGTTCTTACAATGATACAGGCAATTACATTGTTACTACAAGCGAAAAATAAATGAAAAAGAATAAACACTTGTTGTAGCCATTTATATTGTGTTCTAAGATGAGTCATTTATTTGAAAAAAGAAACACGTTTTCTTGTTTCCTACACTTTCGAAATGTCGCATCATAACATTATTTATTGTTGTTTTCTCAAAAAAAAAGGAAAAACATCGAGAAAAGTTTACAATAAAATACTTCAAGTTTTTCACGAATGAAATTTAACTGTTGAAATTAATTCGTTTTCCATTCAGTAGAAAACTCTCTTCATAATTACGGCTGATGTTATTATTCCTCTCTCTGTTCATTGGATCCATATCGTCAAATAAGCTCATTGAACTCTAGCGTATTTTTAGTATTGATGTATGCTTAACTAAAATATTAACGTGATGGAACAACCATTTTCCATTTAACGAAAAACTTTAAATGGAATATTAAATGAAATTACTTAAAAACTAAGCTCAGTAAGAATAATGATATTTCACTTAATTGTGTATCAAATACATTACACTATATACATATATAGATTTAAGAACTATTTCTATCCATTGTTGAAACAGACCAAGATTAAGCTATACAAAGAAAACTCAAATATCTACAACTTTGACAAAGAATTTTCAGATCAATTCATTATCAAATGACTATCAGATAATTTAGAATACTGTAATCAAAATATATATTTATAATTAATTTTTTTCTTTTAAAAACATACATACGATCTTTTTTTATAAAAATATATTCAAAATTCTAACTTTGAAAAATTATATGGTGCCAAGTTTTATGAATAATTAAATAATCTTCAGAGTATCATGGTTCGATTTAAACAAGAATTGAACATTGTATTAATAGAAAAAGTAACTTCAGACATGAACAAGTTAAAATATTTATCAAATCCTCACTTATATCGAGTCAAACAAAGACTTTACTTCGCTAAATTTTATAATATTTATCGTGTTTCATTGTTATTTTTGTGCAACAATAGCGAACGATTTCTGGCTTCAGAATGAAATCGATTAAGTGCTATCAATATTTTTTTTCAAGAATTTATTCAAGACATTGAAAATCTTGCATATTTCTTGTGCAGGATTTAGTACACCTTGATGGTACTGAAAGAAATTGATCACATGGAAAAGCTATTCAACACCTTTGGCTACATTCTCAGTCTTGCTTTCTCGTTACTTTCACACTCACGTTAGATGTACGTCAAAATGAATATTAAGATAGACAGTAAAATCTCACAAGATTTTGAAACAAAACTAATCTTTAATGCTTTCTTAAGTATATGCTCCAGTGTTATTTAAAGCGAACTATGAGTTTGTAAAGATTTCTTACATTAACTAAAGAATTTGGCTCTATATGAATAGATAAAAAATAATTTCAAGTGTCGTCTAAATGTAATTCTGATTTTTCAAAATAATCTTTTTTTTATATATGACCGTAATAAATATTCGCATCCAAGTTCTGACGATTAAAACTAGCACATAAATGGATATTCTGATTGTATTAGCATCACTTAATTTATAATTATTAAGAAACGAGTTGATCAAAAATAATTTTCATAAAATCAACATTAATTTGTGTCACTTTTGATTTATAAAAGAACATGAACTGAAATAGAAAATCTACTTAAGACATACCAGAAGCAGGTGGGTTTGCAGGAATGCTTGCATAGACAAGAACCAATCATATTCCCATTGCTTTAAACATTAGAGGTTGCGACCCTAATTATTTGCAAATCATTCAACGTTTTATAATAATACATCCAAAAAAGAAACGAAACATATAGTTATGAATTTTCTTCACCTGTATTTGATTTGATCGACGGCAAGATTAAAAAATAGAAAACATCTCTAAAAAATCCTAGATACAAATTTTAGATTAATTTTTTTCGTAGAATCCGAGTATTATGATCACGTGATTAGTTCTTTTGATCCTTCTCTTCCCAATTGATCATGTGACTTGCGAGCAGCTTCCTAAAATAAAGCTAATTCAAAATATAATCTTTTAAGAGAGAGAACAATACAAAAATAATTAGATTACTATAGATCAATATATTTTAATCAGTTTGCATAATGAACAAAAACATGAGAAATTTATGATATATTATTTGTTACAAAATATAATGTGTTCTACTGTTTTCTGAATAACTATCGAATATTTAAAGCTATCAAGGTCGAGTTTTTTGTCAAATATTACATCAAGTCATGAGACATCTATCTATCGAATATTCATTATCATTGAAAAAGTTTTTCTTGACAGTTTTCAAATTGATATTTTGTTTGTTGTTGTTTTCTCATTAGTTTTAACAGCGAAGTATATCAAAAAGATTGCTCGGAGAAGTCTTATATTCATCATGAAATTTTCAAAATTCTCTTTCGTTTTCTTGAACTGATTCTTTAAATTAACAATATCAAAGTTATAAAATTTCATGACAAATATAGAACTTCTCAGAGTGTCCTTGATGCAGATCACTGTAAAAACTAATGAAGAAACGGAAACAAATTAGGTATCATTTTGAAAATCACCATGAAAAACTTGTTCGATCATACTAAATTTTAAATAGAAAAAAATATCCACCGACTTGCTATATCGAACGACAAAAATTTGATCTCATTACGTAGCTTTGAACACTCGAGCGTTATTTAAAAAGCAATGGAGCACACTATATTTTGAAACGAACAATAGTTTGTTGTTTTTCGAATTTTGACTTTAACACGAATTTTCGTTGATCATCTGTAGTGTATCTGCTATTAGATGATGAGTTCATCTATATCATCTTCTGGCATGTACAAATTTAATAGAAAAAAAACTGCAATACCGATCTTAGACTAGGATAATGGAAACGTCAATTGATAAATCATCTACTGCTTACCGTATTTATAATAAGTTCAAAAAACTCCAGCATCGAATCTGTAAATTCATCATAAATCTGACGACTTTACAATCTCATCTATTCGTGCAAATTTAATGTGACGTATATATATATGTATATATATACATATATAGCACACATTGCACAATACACAAATCAATGGAAATTTGTTTTATGCGCAAGAATAAAGTAATTACGCTCATCATCGTGTCAAAGAAATCTAGTAAGTACATTGATGCAGTGGTGGTGAAATCACTCTTTATATTAGTCACAATGTACATAATGGAAGATGATGTATGAATTTCAAATAAATATTTTTTCTCTCTAGCTCGAGTGAAATGACGTCAATTGAGTCGTATTTTTCTCTTTAAGGCCTGCATGTACATAAGTACATAATAAAATCATATGTTTCGATTGTTTTGTTTCATTATTTCTGTACATGTAAAATAATATTGATTAGAACAAATAAACGAAAAAAAAAAATTTGTTAAAATAGCTTCTTCAGAGCTGAAATGTGGAACTCAAGTGTTTTCTTTCGTTTCATTATTGTCATGATCTTTAGTTGTGGTACATCTCTAGATAATTGCTTATGCTCTCTTACATGAGTGTTTAGGCAAACTGCAGTGTCGTCTTTGCTGTTATATTTTGAGATACATATGTTACTGTTGTTTTTTTCTTTCTTCGTTCTTCTTTTTCAAGGAGAACATTGGTATGTCAGCAAATATGAAATTGAGAAAGCTGTAGAGGAGTATGTATGCTTTGTTTTGGGTTGTATTTTTTGATTTTGGAGAAATATATTGGATGCGGAGATATAACAATTATACTAATAGAAAATAGATCAAGTAAAAAATCTCTTGTAGACTATAGTTGTTTTTTGCAACATGATCGATCACCCGAGAAACAGTCTCTCTTATTTATTTCTGCATTTCGAGCAGAAATTTTTCTTTCACTTGTACTCTAGTTTTTTGTTTGCCTTGTTGCTATTCGTTTGTTATTTTTTTATTTTTCGTATTTCGTTCTTTTGCAATCTAACGATGTGATTATTCTAAAGATTGGATTAATCGGCGAATAAAACTGCTATGGGCTATTTATTATATGTATAGCATTGATTAATAGACACTTTTTATGTTTATCTTATGATGATTATGACAAATTAATGCATGACTATCCATTATCTTTGAAATCTTGAATATAAGGTTTTATTGGCTTAACAATCAAATTCTACACTATTATAAACCTTCGTTCAATAATTCTCTTTGATGCTTTTGGATAACTTTTCAGATGCCAGAAAATTCTGCGAAAAGAGTCTGACACCTTTTGTCCTCGGTTGCTATGGAATCGTATTTGATAGTCTACTATTACGATTACTAAGATCTGTAGTTGGGGAGCCAGAGAGGGCTATGACCTTTAACTATAGTTGTTATGGTTTGTAATGAATTGGAAAGTCAGCCAAGAAATCTCGACTTAAAAGTTACACACACTATTTTCGAAGATAATGTGTGATTTTCACAAATATAGTTGGTAGAACCAAACAAAATGTAAAAATCTCTGAATCACCTCTTTTCCTTGTATGCAAAAATTCTTAATCAGAAATCTTACCATTCAATTACAAAAAATAAATCCGTATGTTTTTCTCAGAATGAATACATAAAATAAATTTTCTTTTTATGTATTGCAGTTACGTATTTAACAGTTGGATGCAAGAGAACTTTCGTTTGATACACAAAATTTTTCGAAGCCTATTTCTTAAGCTGCTCGAACTATCATCTTAGAACTATTTCTTATCATTAGGAGATAGTTTTGTGCATTCAAGAATACAGGCACGCCCTTAAAATTGTGATTGAATTTTATCAAAATGATGCATTATTTAAATAGTAGCCATGTGTCAATGGATGCATTTACACTACTCTGAATAATAATGTATAGTAATGTAATGGAAAATTGCATGTATGAAGAAGACCTCTAATATTTCATCTGATATACAATATCCAAGATCTAGAGCACAGAAATTTTAGAGTCCCATATTAACGAAATGATTACTTGATCATTGAGTGGCAAATGATTCAAGTTAGTTGAAAAATTGTAGTCAGTTGTCGGGCAACTTGTCGACAAAGGTGGATTCTTAATTCTTGATGAACTGAAAAGACTCTTGACCAAAGAATTGGATAGAATTAGCATTTGAACTCTTAGCTTTTTTAGGACTTGCTTAAAGGGCAGGATTGTTGCTCTTATTGATTGAAATAGAGAGCGAATCTTTCATTAATTACTGTAGTTATAGTCTGTCCTGCATGTGTACTGAAGAAAACAAAAAAGTTTTAAAATTTATCATCCATAGAATCTGGAGTTCAATATTTTCTTGAATTCTGTAAAATGGCGAGATTATGCTCTTCCTTCTTAAGATCCACGCCAAGATTCTATGCAGATACTCACATTCTTCAACCTCACACTAGATACTTCGCACCCATATCTGAGATGAACTGTTTGGTTCCAATTCTCTTCAGCTACGTAGTGCATAAAATGCATTGGAAATGTGCTTACTCAAAAGCAAAGCTTTTTTTCCGTTTGTTGTCTTTGTTCTGCATTTACCTTATGTCTTAAATCAATAGATGTTTTGCATATTGATGTTATTTAAATATGAATGATTTCTTTGCCACCCCGAAAACGCCGTCGTCTATTTCTACCCAAATACCATCACAATATCACTATGCAAAAAAGTAAGCAAGCCGTGAAAAGTATGTTAGACTGAAGAGGTTTATAATCAGTGCATTAAGGATAGAACAGGCCTAGAGAAAGTAGGCCTGTTTGGATTTCTAGTATGATCTATCATTCTTTCAATATATTTTTGCCATTTAGAATAGTATGGACTTTTGTCACAGTCTGTACCCTTTTTTCTTAACGAAGAAATATAAAGTCTAGCCAATTGTTAATCAGATAACGTACAGTCAAACACGAAACTTTAAAAAAAATGCGCATATTGGTAAGAAATTTTCAAAATCTCACAATAACTTACAAGATTTTCTTGGCCGGCGATTCCCATGCACGAACATGCCAGTTATCTGAGACATTAGCAATTTACGGTTTAAACAAAGAATACTAGATCATGCATGATAACGCAAGATATATGACTCACAAGTAAATAACGGAGTGTTATTTGTATGTGCCTACAGAGTGATTAGGACTTTAATCAATGTAACACACCAATACGAAACTGTCATATTTACAAATAACTATCGACAAAGCGATTCTGTATCGGCATGAAAATTGGAATTTGGGTGAGCGGATGAGTTGAGAGAGGAAATGTGCCAGTGTTCAACTGTATCAACAGCCCACAGCAACATTCAAATCTGTACCAACACCCTACACATCCACGGTCATATAATTGCTCGAGACGCTTCATTTTTTAGTTAGTCTAGAGTTTTTCTTACTTCCATATGCAAGAATTCGTTAAACTACTTTTGTATGTCCTTGTATGTGGCAATAAAATACATGTAAATACGTATGTTTTCATCACGTGTGATCGCAAATATACTTTATCCTGTGAAACATTTTCACATATGTCAAATAAAAACATGTCACAAAGTTGTAGCCTGTCAATCGGTTTTCATCGGTTCTCTTTCTTATTGTGGATGTGGACGTATATGTCGTCCTTTTTTCTTCTCGTTCGTGGTCGTAAAAAGAAAGAGAACCAGTAGGATTGATAGATCGATTATAATTCTTGCATATCGTACATGTACACCCTTTTTTCTTAGCTTTCGCGTCTGACTTGGTTCGTTTCTTTCATCTTACTGTTTATGTAACTAATCTAACATTTTTGCAGTACCTTGAAAAAAAAAATGTTAAAAGTTTCAATGAATTCGAAGCTCTTGAAAGAATTTAGGAAACTTGTTAAAGGATTTCCTAGAATTGCAGGAAATTCTCTACAACTCGAGTAATCATATGACTACTCTTTTTTTAGCATAGATTTGTTTTTTTTAATGTGAAATCAATATAAAATCAGTTATTTTAATACATTTAAGGAAATATAAAATAAATTTGTACAAATCCAAAGAAAAACAACAATTTTAAATCGCTGATTAATAATTTTCCATGATTTTAAAATTCGAGATGCAGTTAAAGTTCTTCTTTCTTTTTCTCATTATTCATTTCATTTAATTATATAATTTAACACTTCATGATTAATATGTTAAAAATTCAACTTTCATCTGAACTTCTGTTTATCGATTGCTTTTATCCGTGAAACATATCGTTATGTCTTGTATTCTATGTTTTATCTACATAGATGAAAGTAAATTAACTTGAAATCGAGAATAATCTTCCATGTAAATATACTCAGAATTCAATAAAAGTTGGATCATATTTTTTTAAAACTAGCAAATTCTCAAACACAATGCTACCAATGAGTGGTAATATATGCAGATTTCCCATAACTTTCATGAAAGCTTAGTATGGATTTGTAACATGATATGCCAATGTTTTCGATAAACTTCAGAAAGTAGCTAATCGAACTTGCCTCTTTCTTAAACGGCATTAATATATCAATACTAGTACTAGATATTTTCTTTTCTTTGAGAAGATAAAACTTGAAATATGATTATTCAATAAAATAATATCGATTTCATCGGTACTGAAATAAAAGAAACACGATAAACATATTTAACGAAGAATGCAACGAAATATCATCGATATAAAGTCTGGTTCACTTGTCATATTAAAAAGTATTCTAAAGTTTATTCTGAACTCACATAACGAGTATTCCAGAACATAAAAATAAAAATAAAGGAATTTTACAAACTAATTCGTTTCCTTACCTTTGAAATATATCTAAGAAAACCTATATGACGTGCATTCTTCAGTTTGACTCTACTGTATATATATATATATATATAGAGAGAGAGAGAGAGAAAGAGATATCAATTCGTGACACTGGGTTACTCATTAATTAGTAATCCTAGAAACAAATTACTCATAAAAAACAAAAGAGAACAATCATTTATTTTATTTTGGATACAATATGTTGTGCAAATGAAAAACTCTGATCAGTCAATTTAGAGAAGCATATTCATCAACTATTGAATTCATACTCAACTGTTACATAGCAACTCCAAGGGCAACATTGTTGTTTTTTCTTGTGTGTTCGATTAGTCATGTTCTTTATTCTCTCCACAAAGAAAAGCGTGCTTGTTTCTTTCTATTTCCTAAGTACATGGTTACATCTATTATAAAGATAATTTTATTTTCGATGATGATAAATACAAAAACAAGCCTATCTAAAAAATGAATGTTAATCAGTCGATGTTTCAAAAATCATGTCTTTTAGTATTTTCGGAATTTTTAATAGGCTAAGACTCATTATTCATCTGAAATCACAATGTAACTATTGAGAATATTTCAGAAAAATATCATGAGATGAAGAGAAGTTTTCAGTAGTGTCAAATCTGAAAGTTAAATTCAATCGTTAAAGTCCTTTTCAGATAGTCAACTATTCAGCTCAAATATTCTAATATTGAGATGCTCATCTATCAATGAAAACATTCACACCACGTCTTTCTCGATGTGGGTACCACATAGACACAGCAATTGTTGAGGGTCTGAAAATCTGAATATCTTAACTGAATAATAGAAAAGTTGAATATGTGAAAAGGACTTCAATAATTGAGTTCAATTTTCAGGTTTGACAATACTGAACAAAACAGAATAGCCAAGCCAAAAAGTATTCCAAAAGAAGCTATTAAATAAATGAAATAAATGATGAATATTGTTCATTTACTATGAAAGTCATTTTCAGTGTGACATATACCAACTCGTACAATATGATAAGCTGATTACAATAGCATAAAAATCTGTTGGTAAAATGTGAAACAAAATGAAGCTGCTGTTGCTAATTACAAGAAGATAGTTTTATTCTGTCTATGTTGTGACATATCTCTTCACCATCATTTTACTGAATCTTTCATAAACACTATAAGGAAATAGTTAATAGATTTCAGCGAGCCGCTATTTTTATATAGTCTGTCATCCTATATCATCAACGTCTGCTATTGTCTATTCTGGTCTCCGACTGAAGCTATGCAGAGTAGCATAGGAGTAAAGGCAAGAGAATTTTTCTCCGTCTAGGTATAGGGAAAGAAAAAACTTATCTTTTATTTCTTTGTCTCTGGCCAGTGTCTGTCACAGCTTGAGGGAGTGGAAGGGAGAGGTTTCTTCTCTATATACTTTAAAACTTCTTTTAGATCGTGTTTCGCTAAAATTGAGAGTTATTCACTATAATCGGATGAATTTGATTTTAGATTTTATCTAAAAATAAATCTGTATGGATGGAGGATTCATTTTCTTTACATGTTGAAAAGTAAAAATACGTGTGTCAATGATGAAGTGTATGTCTTCAAAATGTTACATCAATTCATTATACTCAAACAATTGTCAAATTTAGTGATATTAAAAGACATATATAAATTATCATCAAGATAATCATATTCAGAATTTTTTACTGATTTTCGAATAAAATATTTTCAAATTCTTTAGCTAAACTATAGATAATATGAACCGATACAATGTTTTACAATGAAACATTGAAAAACTGACATGAAATAACTATTTAAATGACGAAACTCTATACGTGCGTTTTTGCTTACCTAATTGAATATTTCTAATCCAAACCGATGTTGATCCAGTTTTAAGAATTTTTTTATAATAAACACTGGCAAAACCAGATGTAAATGAAGCTATTAACACAGCACCAAAACTCATAAGTTGTTGTAACCAAATTGCTTGACTTTGTGCTGTTGAATGTTTATGGATTTCATCTGGTGATGATCATTAGTAAAATAAATATTAAATTTTTTATTTCTCATTTTTTTATCTTACGGTTACAAATGCAACATCAATAGTAAGCATAAATAAAGAAAACCATTGATGTTTTTCCATTATTTTTTTGCGTAGAATTACAGAACATAAAGCTATAGTTAAATTTTTTAATTTATAAGTTATGTGATATGTTGCTGCACTTAAATAAGATAATGCAATAAATAAAAGATTATTTTGAATTGTATATAATCCACTTAGTATAGCTAATTTAGAAGTATCATATGGTTTAGCATAGATTTCTTGTTTAATTACTCGAAATAATTAATCGATTAATCGAACGATCTATTTTGAAATAAAATTAAATATTGGTTTTAAATAATTAATGTTTTTTTACGGACCACTTTCTAACCAAACAAGAACAATACAAATCAATCCTTTTTTTAAATTCAGCACTAACAATAGCCGTTGATGATAAATATCGTTCAGTTTTAATCGTCTTTGAATAATGTAATAGAAGTACAAGACTGGTAGTTTGTATAACAAGTGCTATGTGGCTTATCCATCTGCGATCATCTTTTTTTGACATCTTGGAAGATATAATAAAAAAATTTACAATAGGAATGACTTTTTTTCAAAAGATTATTAGGATAAGCGAAAAGCTTTTTTTATTTTAATGAATACTAACAATGCGAAGTTTGTCAAAAGACAAAATATTGTGTTCGAGTCTTTGATAAGAAATATAAAAGTGATAGTGATGTATCGGGAAAGAATGAATTAGCCTATAACACACATAAATGCATATAGTGAACGTGCTTCTATAAATATAAATACTTTTTTTGTATAATAATAACATTTTTATTTTTGATTAAAAACAAAAATAGGTATGAATTGTTTGTAAGAGTTCAAACGTACGAAAAGTGTTGTCATTGAGTATGTCGAAAGCAGCAAGGCATTAAATAGTCGAATAACTTTTTCTTCTTCCTATCTTTGCTGACATTTTTTCTGTACTGAAATCAGAAGAAAATTCTTGTCTATTTAAAAAATGAAATATTATTGATCACTGATATCGATCTCTTGCTTTCTTTTTAGATGAAAAATCAAACAATCTTTAAAAAGATTTCGACTCAACAAGCATCAATCTACTAAAACATGGGAAATTAGCATTGTTCATAAAGTCATTTATCTAAAATGTAGCTTTATAACTTTCATGTACAACACATTCTGTATCGTTTAAATATGTTTTAAGAATATGACGACATCCATTAGTACCTATTGTATCAAGTATTTCAGTAGTTTTATGTTGAACCATATAATTTTTATTGAGCATCGACAATTGTTGAGTTAATGCTGAAATTGAACATATTGCTTGAAGTTGACCATGTACAAAAGTTATTACATGATGGAATAAAACATTTGATGATTGAATAGCTAGAAAATTTATTTTTGTATTGGCGAAAAAACAACATCAAAGTTTCCATTTAAGTTGTGATATATATGTATTCATTTATACTTTGTTAGCTTATCTTCACAAATAGTAAGTACAACTTTATTGGTACCTATATCACACAAAGCAAACATAACATGATAATGTTCAAAAAATGATTGGTTTTCATCTAATAAATTTCTAAAATTTATCAGTATTCATGAAAGGTAATGATGAGAATCCGCAAGAAACAAAGTTTATCGCGTTTTTCTCTATCGCTCTTCTAGCTACGATGATTTTCATAAAATTGATTACCTTCAGGGCGTGCGTATAAGTGAAGGGAAGATCCATGCTCAAACTCGCAATGGAGTAAATTTTATGAAAGTCGTAGCAACTTGAAAAGTCATAAAGAAAATCGGCATAAATTTTATTTCTTGTAAACCTATGTTAAACAATAAAGTGCACTTTGACATGTTTCAGAAATCTGAAATAAAGACTTTTATCAAAATTCTTTCCAGAATACATAAAAAAAAGATTTTGCTCAATATACTTTAGCTCATGAATTTTACCTATGCACTGTAAGAGCATCAATAACATCTTGATTTTCAAAATATATCATTACACTTAATCCATCTTCTCATAAAAGAAAAGTTAAAATAATAGATCTCTATCATTTTATTTTTTTTTATCCACTTTATGTCGAACTATTTTGTCTAGATTTGTATCATTCTAAACTTGAATAAGTTTAGCCTTGTATGTAATTATTTATTTACCCATGACAGAAAGAACCGTCACCTTTAAATAATGTTGATGCATGATTAAACGCACGACAGATAGTATTAACTATCTCTACAGTATTTTCTTCATATTAGTAGACATTTTAAATTCATTCATTTTTTGTTTAAATTCTTCATGAGTCTATTAAAATAAAAAGAAATCTAAAGTTTCTTAGTAACATATTAGAAAAAAAAACTGTATCATATCACCAAATTGTTTCATTCCTAGTGTATAATTATGAGTACCCAAATCAGCTTCAAGATTATGTTGATGAATTTTAGCTAGATTATCTTTCCGAATGATTCGACAATAAAATATATATGTCAAAACATGATCTATCAGAAAAACAAATGTTCTAATTTACCGATTAGTTTCTTCATCCATTGAAGTATATGGTTTTTTTTATCAATACGTTTAAATAAAGACCATTGATGGTTGAGTTGTTCATCGAACATAGGTGCGCAATAAGCACTTATGAAAAGAACATATATAAAAACGAATGTTTGCATCATTTTATGTACTCTTATCGTACTTATTCGTCAATGAAATATTTGTCTACGTTTATAGATTACTTTTCCATAGTCATCATACCTTGCAAAAATAACGTCCTATTTATCGTAATACTCAAGAAAAGAAAAAACAATAAAATTATGATATCATTGAATTTCTACATCACCGTTTTGACAAAGCATTCTCAAATATTTGGTACATGAAACTTTTGAAATATTCATTGGTCGATATACTTATTGTGACGAAACAAGTTCGTTCACAGCAATCAAAAAGATAAATGAGTATGCATATAGTAAAAATTATGGGCTAGAATAATTACGAGAGAAAGAAATATGAAATTATAGAAAGCTTATGTAAACTGGTTAATCTGACTAATATTTCTAATAAAATATCTAAAAATAATATGTATAGAGACGCATTAAGTTTTTCAGTATTATTTTTACTATATTCAATAAAATTTAGCTACAATATTATACAAATAAAAATAATCAACATGGACAAAAAATTATCATGAGTGACAGTAAGAATTTTTTGGTGCTTATCAAGAATCATCTTGTAATTTATCATTTTGACAAAAAATTGAGTTTATTATTCTTTACTAACTGATAATCGTCAGTGAGTATATGAATGAAAATACATAGATACAAGTGAATGACGAAAAAAATCAAGTGTAACTAACGTATATTCAATGTTGTTGGTATCATTGACGATTAACCTTTTCAGAACGGAATTTTTTTCTATCAAAAATTGGTTCTTTTTATCAGTTTATTGAATCTGACTCAAAATATTCCCATAAAAGCTTGATGCTATTCAAAGAAACAATTTTTTTCGTCTGTTAAGCAAAAAGCCAGTTTCGCTTCCACATCCTATTTCTTTCTTTTTTGTTTTCCATGTTTGCTTGATCGATAATTAGATTTAAAATTTCTTCCTTAAAAAAATCCTAAACACTGAAATTTGCGTGATATCTCTGAGAGAAATTGAATTAAAGCCGCCATCATTAATATAACTTTCGCTCATAGAATCAAGCTCCATTTCATCTTCATTAGAATACTCATCTGAGATCTGAAGTTCATCAAGGGCATCTGCTAATTCATCATAGTCGAAATTGAAGTCACTCTCATCGCTGGCTTCATTGGTAAGTGAATCACGTGAATCGTGATCGACTTCGTCATTTTCGAAGGATTAGGTCGGCCAACTTTCAATTCTAAATAGAACGGACAAATGAAATATAGAAGTAATCTAACTTCGTTTCAAGAGCAGCTTTATATATATACAAGAGTAATAGAGACTAAGAATCTTATCGAACATTGTCGTAAAATAAAATGTCAGAGGAAGAGAGGAAAACTACAACGTCATTGTACAATCACAGAAAGAAAAGCGAATGTCTGAGAAAGATATATACAGCATCAAGAAAAGATATGTACCGTATAGCATGACAATTGGAACACCATGGCCTCTATGTATAGGAAGTTTTAATACTTAAATATAAATGAAATATTTTTCCCACCGGAAAAATAGCTGGTATAATCCTTGTACTACCGTCCTGAAAAAGTTAATTAGAATAAATGATATTGTCGTGAGGAAACAATAAACTCTTCACGAGTTATATCTTATCTTCCTAATATAGTACCAAAGTTAATACAATCTTCAATTTTGACGATTCAATCACATGATCACGTAAAATTAATATCTGTTAGACTTATATATACTGAGTTCGATTAGTAGATATTACATTTCACTCTTTACTAATTTTTCTCCTTATATTTTTTATGAAAATCATTTCATTGGAAGATTTTAAGTTTATGAATGAACATTGAACTCTTACAATCCATCTTGATTAATAAAAGTGATCGTCTTTATTATTATTCTCATGCATAGGTAATTGAAAGTAACCGGTCTTCAACTCGAATTTTGAATAGTAGCGATATTCATTTAGCTTTTCTAATAATCCTTTAGTTATTGGTTGGATAAAGAAATGGGTGTGGTATAGGTGGGTCATTCCACAGCCACTTTTTAATATCATGCTTGAAAACTAACTCTATATATGAAGAACGATTAAAATATGAAAATCATAGAAAAGATATTCACTTTCATGCTCTATATTTGAATTTTTTTGTCTAGAAGCAAAAATAATCTGAACATTTCTCCAATATTTTCATCTATTAAAGAGAGAAAAGTCAAAATGACTTGTGAAATCTTTAAATTGCCACATACGAATTTTCAAAAATATCGTCACAGAGTTTTACTCATGTTCCATAATAATTCTTTTGTATAAAAAAGTCTTTTTTATTGTATTTTAATTTAAAAGAAATAAATCTATATGTTATAATATTAGTCGACATTGTTATCTTTCAATTAATCATGCGTGTGATGCATAAAACATTCTATATTTACTATTATCGTTGCAAATATTTTTTTCTTACACAAATGTTCATTTAGTCGTATTTAACGGGTGGGACATCAAGAACCGACCTCTGTGTATTTTTAAGATTTCTCCTCTATTATCCCTTTGATTAAAACATTCTTTTTTTATCAAAAAATAGCGCTTGAAATTCTCTACAAAACCATATATGACTAGACCCTAAAACTATTTTAGATATATTTGGAAAAACATGTAAAATAAAGACATACAAAAAGCTGTAAAAAGTAACGGGTTGTACGTAATGAAGGGTTACGTTTTGTGTCTAATGTTTTCATTACTTCGCTCTATTAGAAAAACAAAATATACCAAAAGATGCAGCGTGAAAAGCTCTACAATTTACATAAGACGGCCTATTTTATAGTTGCATGTTTTGTTTTGAAAATGGACAAAATTTTGGGCGATCAAATTTCGACTGTGCGAAAATCATTTTTTTTTTGGTACAAGATGAATTCGTTTTTTCTTATTTCATCTTCTTATTACCTGATACGTTTTATTTAAAAATAAAATAACATACACCACAAGATGCAGCGTGAAAAGCTCTACAATTTACAAAGAACAAATAAGAAAAAAGAGAAAATAAGAAAAAACGAATTCATCTTTTACCAGAAAAATATATCATTTTCGCACGGTCGAAATTCGATTGCTCAAAATTTTGTCCATTTTCAAAACAAAACATGCAACTATAAAATAGGCCGTCTTATGTAAATTGTAGAGCTTTTCACGCTGCATCTTTTGGTATATTTTGTTTTTCTAGTAGGGCGAAATAAGTGATGAAAAAAATGGGATGCAAAGCGTGGCCATTCATTATGTTCAACCCGTTACTTTTTACAGCTTTTTGTATGTCTTTATTTTACATGTTTTTCCAAATATATCTAAAATAGTTTTAGGGTCTAGTCATATATGATTTTGTAGAGAATTTCAAGCGCTATCTTTTGATAAAAAAAGAATGTTTTAATCAAAGGGATAATAGAGGAGAAATCTTAAAAATACACAGAGGTCGGTTCTTTATGCCCCACCCGTTATAATCAAATAGTCAATAATAATACTCTGGATAATTATTAAATGGAAATTACAATGATGATGTTGTTTATTATATATCCAAACGGCTACGACGATTGACAGTTTCATCAGAAAATTATTTTCTTAAAACTCTACATGAATTACCTACTATTCGCAAATATTGCCATGATTTTTATCTTGATAGTACTTTTTATGAGATGGATATGTCTTGGAAGAATTATGTTTGTATTATGTATGGTTTTGTTTTACGCCGATACGTCTTATTATTAAACTACTCAAATTTATGCGATCAAATCAAGTGTTTCGATATATCTCTAATATAAGTCAATCAATGGCTCTTGTGGATTTTCGTGATGATACGTGATCGGCATCTTTTAATAGAAAAAGAAAATAGCCATCATTTTTCCTTCAAAGATTAATAAGAAATTCTACAAATTTCAATGTAAACACGAAATACTTGAGTTATGCAAACGTTCACTTAGACGCAAGTCAAAATTTATTCATCAATTTATATCTTTCATATATTTTATAATTTGATATATTCAGGTCATCTTTGTCTTAATCGTGAAGGGTTTTAACTTACGTTCATATCGTGAGATATCCGATGCAATTCTTCAAGAAAAAATTCTCAACGTTTTACCATGGTCGAAAATTTGTTCTTATCAACATTTATCAAAAGAACCATTTGTTCGTCGTCTTCTTCTTACAACTGTCTCAAATAATCTTTATCAAATAGTAACAAGAGCTCATGTATATGTTCCACAAGCACGTTATATGTTTGGAACTGTCGATGAATATAAAGTACTCAAAGAAGGACAAGTTTTTATTCAAATTACTAATGAAGATGAAACTAAAACTGTTTTGGAAGGACCTATTGCTATTACTAAAAATCCATGTCATCATCCAGAAGATCTATTTGTTCTGAAAGCTGTCAATAATATTTATCTTCATCATCTCTATGATGTTCTAGTCTTTCCTCAACAAGGTTCTCGACCACATGCAAGTGAAATATTAGGATCGGATCTTGATGGTGATGAGTATAGTGTCATTTGGGATTTTGAACTCATACTTACGTTATTGAATCCAATTCCATATAATTATGACTCTGAACCCAGGCATATGCCTGATGCTGAACTCAGAATGAGTTCGAAAGCTCGCACTTCTATTGTATTTACTTGTTAGCTAATATAAAATAAATGATTTTCATAGCAGTTCTTTACTTCTTATACTCAAAATTACAACTCACTGCTTCAACCAATAGATTTACAATTCGTTTTTTTACATGAATTTCCTAATAAAAAAAAATGAAATTTTTCTTGATCAAACTTTTCTTCATAATGGCTTTGACGAAGATGTTGATTCTGCGCGAAATCTTTATAAACAATATCAATATGAAATCTTGGAAATTATTGGATCATATGGATTTTCAAATGAAATCGATCTTTTTTGTTGTATTGATTCACACAATATGAAAGCCAATGAACGTCGTTTTTCAAAATATTCAAAAGAAGTTTCGTGATGATGTCGTTTCATTTGATAAAGCAGCTACTTGTTATTATGTGGCATATACACAGATTCACATGTCAAAGATAAATGTATGTTAAATTTTCCATGGTTATTTGCTTTTCAACTTCTCGCCTACTATCCTAATTTTTCGGAAGATGAAGAAAAAACAAATGATTTAAAAAAAGATACATTCGATTCTGACTCGAATTTATATTATTACCTTAAACAACAATTGTCATCATTAATAAATCTACTTTCAAATGAAAACCAATTCACATTTATGGAACTCTTAGAGATATGCTTTCAGAATGTCTGTGCTACTAATACTGAACAGATGATTCATCATGCCGAAATACTTATTGAACTATTGATCACAACTGAAAAAACTATACATTTAAACTAATACCTACTTATATAGTCGTCTTTAACAAAGCAATTTATTCATTAAGTCCAGTTTTTTACATAATCAATATTTCAGTTGTACATGTCTCTTAATAATCACATACAACTGATATGAATATTATGAAATTTGTACAAAATGGCACAATACAACACAACATCAGTACTCTGGGATTTATTTCATATTGATTCGAAATCTATTTTGGTAAATGATTCAAATCTAGTTCTTTTCTAATGAATACATGTTAATACATTTGATATCGATATATGCATTGTACTGGCTATAAATTATCTCTGAGCCATCATATAACGTCAGTGAATGACAGACTATCGATTTTCAACAATTAGAGACATCGAAGGTTCTTCTTTTTTCAATAACATTCATGGTTCGTATATTGAACGAATTCAAGGTCAAAAGATTTTCTTTTTCTTTCATGAATCTTTCGTAGACTGAACAAAATCTTCATCAATACAAGTTAGAGAATATTTCACTACAGCAATGAAGCTATACGATATTGTCGATATTAAATATTGTTCTATTGGATTCAGATGACTTTATTTTGCTTTAGTACATAATTTAGAAATAATTGTCACTAGTTTTTTTGTTAAGAAGGCGAATTTAATTCAGTTATTCGTATTAAAAGATTTTATTGATGGTGAAATCAATGATAAAGAAAAAAAAT
>CAJNSZ010000884.1:0-45922 GCA_905329745.1 Rotaria sp. Silwood2 | reverse complement strand
TTAAGGTGGCGAAACTCAAACTCAAGACGTTTTCCTTCAGCACTTTTCTATCCAGAAGAAAAAGGAATCAACATTTGGTGCCATTACTTTTACATTGTATGATACTTCCACAACATAAGCATCTGTTCTTTAATTAATGGATTTACAAAAAAAAAACAGATTAATTAATCGTGAATCTGGCACTTTTCTGATTTTAAGAATAAATATATCATCCAACAAATATGTTATTATGTACCTTTCATGTTGTTTTTCTGTTGAATGCCTATTCACGGATAAACAGCTGTCATTTTTATGTTCTTTATTTTTAAATATAATCTATTTAGTGCTATTATATAAGTATGGCGTATATCAATAATATTAACTTTAATCATGTTTTGTTCAATTAAAATAATAAAAGCTGTTATATATTTTTTTTTCATTAAATATAATTCATTTTAGTACATTTCATATTCATCGAGGTATCAACTGTGGGACAATCTATTAAAACTGAACAGTTCATTCAAATCTATTATATATGAATACCTTACCACAAATGCGAAAAAGATGAAGCATGTATTGTTATAATTATCAGAATTTTTAAAAACAACTGAGCATAAATGTTAAATATTTACCAGGAAAAAATAACTTGACTTTTAGATTATCATGGATTTACGTCATGTTCAAAATTCTTAATGACATTCATATATAAAAGAGAAGAAAAAACAGCACAATAGATCAAAATCTACATTAGAAGTTTGTGCATAGACTCATTAATCTATTCAATTTTCACTATGTATTGAGAAACATAAAATGTTTCATATGATAGTTTTTTTCAATACAATTCTCTTACATTTCACTGCAGCTACACTTCAAATAAATCTTCATTATGCAGATTGGGGAAAAGAAAATGAAAATAATAATGGACTGCTATATGATTGTTTGCGTGTTCTTGCTTCGAATGATGAAACTAGTATTAGTCGTGAAATTACATCGTATTGTACGGGTGAGTTAACATCAAAATTTGACGTAATCGAAAGCGATAATATTTTTCCAAAGTTTACTTTTGCTGAACTATACAAACTAAATATAACAAGTGAACATTTATATCTTTGGTCAGCACCAATCGATATAGCTGAAGATTATCAATACTATTTAAATCAATTATCCATATCGAATAATATAATATATTTAACATCACAAGTATTCTATAATTGTACATTACCAAGATTTGGTTCTATGTGTCAATATGAAATTATTTATTATCGACCCAATCATTCATCCTTATATGACATTATCCATGACTATTATAGTACTCATAAATATTATCCAACTAATTTTACTTGTTATACTCATTTTAAATGTAATCGTGGCAATTTTCCAGCATGTTTAGATTGGAGTGAAATTTGTGATGGACAAGTACATTGTCTTGATGGTGGATATGATGAAGAACAATGTTGGCAAATTGAAATCAACGAATGTAATGATAATGAATATCGATGTAGGAATGGACAATGTATACCAAAGGAATTCTTTCGAGATGATAATCAAATTCCTGATTGTCTTGATGGTTCTGACATTATTTCAATGCTAACATATGGAGTTATTGATTGTAATACTGCTAAACCATCATTTGTTTGTGAAGAACTCATATGTACGCTTAAGAATTTTCTGACATGTTCATGTACGTTTGAACGAGTTCCATTGCTATGGAAAGCGATTTATTCTATTAAAGACGAATCGATTTCGGAAGAATGTTGGGCAAGTATTGGATGTTTATTTCGTGTACCAGGTTTTGAAACGTCATTTTGTCAGAAGATTTGTGATTTAATGCCATGTGCAGAGGTAATTAACAATACTTGTCCGGATATGTTTTATTTGCCGAATGTTCCTATATTTTTTGGTGACGTTTATGCTGCAGCTAGGAAAAATGAATTATTAAAGCATCCATATGCACCTTGCGCGCCACTTTATATATGCTATAATAATTCTCGTTATGATGGATATTTCATTAATAAATCAAAAATTTTTTTCAATAACCGTACATGTTTTTCTGATGCATGGGACTTGCAGTGTAAGCCTTGGCCTTGGCCACTTTTATGGTCTCCTCTCAATCTAGAATATCTATTGCCACTGTACAATGGCTTAAAGAAATCCAGTATAATTATTAATTACAATGCTGAAGTTTGTAACCGACCAAACAAGTATCAATGTGCGAATTCGTCGAAATGTATATCTATTGGTCGTCTTATGGATGCTGTGCATGACTGTCCTGAATCAGATGACGAAGATATTTCGAAAATCAATCATATTGGTTTAAAAAATCCTTTCAAAAACTATTTTAAATGCGAATTAGCTAATAAGTATATTGAACAATTTCGTTTTCAAGACCGACATTGTGATTGTTTAGTACAAGACTATCATTTTTGTGAAGATGAAGATTTACATATTTACTTTGTAAGAAAAAATATTTCATTTCAAACTATTTGTGATCGATTTACTGAATTAACTCCCATTAATATTAACAATAAAAATGAGACTGACGAAACAGAATGCGAACAATGGCACTGTAATAATATATATACTCGTTGTGATGGTCTATGGAATTGTCCGCGTGGTGAAGATGAAATTGGTTGCAATTTATCAGCAACATTCAATTGTCCTTCAGGTTATCATCGATGTGTTTCGTTTCGTACGAATAAATTTACGTGTCTACCTATTGACAAAGCAAATGATGACCATATTGATTGTATCGGGGCTACAGACGAACCATCGTTATGCCAACCAAAATATGAAGTATATCTTTACGATAATTTTCATTGTAGACAATCTAACGTGTCTGGTTGTTATAGTCACAGCATTGTTTGTGATGCTTTGAAAGACTGCGATCATGGAGATGATGAGAACTTTTGTGTAACGAATCGAACATCTAACCTACGTTTTGGCATATGTCATATGGTTCATACAGCTATCCGTGCTGATGTTGAACAGTTTCTTTGTGAAGAAACAAAATACAAGATAAAACAACAAATTAAATATTTTTCATTGAATGAACTGAACAAGTTGATTGAACATCAGTCGAAGACTATGACAAAACCGACGTCATCAATTTTATCTGTAAATAAAATAGTTCATCTATCTGAAATTCAATGCCATCGTGGATTTGACTTACGTTTATGGTTAAATAATCGAAAGAACATAACACGAACTTTATGTCTTTGTCCACCTAGTTTCTATGGTGATATATGTCAATATCAAAATCAACGAGTCAGTTTAACTATTCAATTTCGAGCATTGTCAGATTCTTATTCAATAGTATTCGCAATAATTGTTACACTTATTGATGATAGTGAACAAAGAACTATTCATTCATATGAAAAATTAACTTATCTATCAATTCGAGATTGTAAAGTTAAATTTAACATTTATTTACTCTATTCTACTCGACCAAAAAATCAAACAAATAATTATGCAATACATATTGATATATATGAAAAACTTTCATTAAATTATCGAGGAAGTTTTTTATTTCCAATAAAGTTTTCATTTTTACCTGTTCACCGGCTACCGTATTTAGTTGATGTTCCTCGAAAAGAAAAAATTCAAACTTGTTCGAAATCGAAATGTATTCATGGTAAATGTTTCATTTATTCAAATAATCCACAAAACGGTAGTTTTTGTCAATGTAATCGAGGATGGTCTGGACAATATTGCACTATTTCGCATGTTTCCATGTGTTCATCAGATTCAATATTTATTGGTGTTTCAGCTTACAATAGATCTATATGTGTTTGTCCTATTAATAAATTTGGTGATCGTTGTCTCCTAGTCAATAACATTTGTCAAATATATAATAATCGAAAATGTAAAAATGGTGGTCAATGTATTCCTACTGATGAATATACAATATCAAATAAAACATTTACCTGTATTTGTCCAAAAGGTTATAGTGGAGATCAATGTGAACTAGTTCATAATAAAATTGTTTTATCATTTGAAAAAGGTATTGTTTTATCTCAATCGATATTTATTCATTTCATAGAAGTTATTAATAACAGTATACCTGGTAGAACGACTACTTTTCGAACAATACCTCTTCAACAAAATTCAATTACTATATATTGGTCACAACCATTTCATCTTGTTTTTATTGAACTCTTGAATAAATTTTATTATTTAGCTATTATTCAAACAAACTATCAACGATCAATAACAATAAATACAGTGATTAAATCATCAAATCGTTGTCTACACATAAATGAATTATTTAATCAAACATTTGTACAAATGCATGTTCTTCGTCGTATTAAATATTATCATCTACCATGTCAAAAATATTCACTAAATTTTTCTTGTTTCTATGATGATCGTTATATTTGTATATGTTATGATTATGAACAACGACGTTTAGCCAATTGTTTTGATTTTAATCATGATATGAAATTCGATTGTTTAGGTCAAAGTGTTTGCGAAAATGAAGGACAATGTTTTCAAGATATGCCAGATTGTCCACGAAGATCCGTATGTATTTGTCCAAGATGTTTTTACGGAGAACGATGTCAATTTACTTCAAGTGGTTTCGGCTTATCTCTTGATCCTATCATAGGATATCATATTCAACCACAAATTAGTCTTTTGTATCAGCCAACTATTGTAAAAGTTAGCTTAGCATTCACTATCATCTTCATGATAGCTGGAATTATTAATGGAGTTTTAGCTTTAATCACATTCAATAATAAACGTACATGTGAAACTGGTTGTGGTTTATATTTATTAAGTTCAGCCATAACTACTTTATTCACAACGTTTATGTTTGGAATCAAATTTTGGATACTTCTTCTTGCACAAATGACATTAATATCAAATCAATTATTTTTAAAAATTCAATGTTTATCTCTCGATTTTATTTTACGAGTTTGTCTTAATATGGATCAATGGTTAAATGCATGTGTTGCTATAGAACGAGCAATTACAGCAATAAAAGCTGCTCGTTTTCGAAAGAAGAAAAGTAAACAAGCAGCACAAATTATAATAGTTTTACTGTTCATTTTTATGATTGGTACTTCAATATATGACCCATTTTATCGACGTTTAATAGATGAAGAAAATGAAGATATAAAACGAATGTGGTGTATTGTTACTTATCCATCACGTTTGAAAACATTCAATTCAATTGTTCATTCGTTTCACTTTTTTGCTCCATTTATTCTTAATCTAATATCAGCTATAATTCTCATAACAAAAAAATCTCATCAACAATCAAAAGTTCGAAGAAATATACGTTTCATAGATGCTTTCAAAAAACAAATTCAACAACATAAACATTTATTTACTGCTCCAGTTGCATTAGTTATCCTTGCAATACCACGCTTAATTTTATCATTTGTATTAAAATGTATGACATCAACAAACGATTCCTGGTTATTTCTAATTGGATATTTTATTTCATTTACTCCGCCTATGCTTACATTTGTGGTGTTTGTAGTACCATCAAGATTTTACAAAGAGCAATTTCATAGATCTATCTCTGCTTATCGAACAAAACTACAACGACAACTTAAATATATTTGGTAAAAGTACGAAACATGATTGTATGATTGAAAATATGTTTCGAGTCAATTTTTATTCGTTCGTTTTCGGTTTATTAATTTATTGTTTTAGATTGCTGCTGTGGATTTGTGAAAAAAATCAATGGAGTTGAGCGTTTCAGTGTTATTATTAGATTTTTTTTATGTTTTCGAATCAATAAATGTCTCACATCTGTTAAAAAAGATGATTAAAACCTTGCCTATTTTAAATTTGTGCACAGGGCCTTGTTCGAGATCAATTGGACGCGTCCTATATACGAAACAAATGTTATTCATTGATGCTTTTGAGCATGGAACAAAGGTTTAAGGATTTTGAATAAAAATGAAGGAAAATTACTTATCAAGGATCTAATTTCCGTTATAATATTTGACTTTTATCATGTAGAAAATACATATATTATTTCTTCTTCAGATGATTCATTCGTATGTCATATGAAAGTAAAAAAAATTAAAACAATTTTATTGTTGTGAACATGGCTTTTTTCATATACTATATTTCTCTTACTGTCTCATTTATTCTTCTCCAATAATCATAAATAAATGCTAATGTTTTTTTACCTTTTTGAATGAATTACATTTTCTGAATTAGAAGATTGAACTTCATTGAGGAAACTTTTTCTACACATGTTTGTTTCTTATTGAACACTAAAGTTTATATAATTCTATGATGACTAGAAGCCTACGGAATAGTTTCGAAAACTTTTCTGGATGGGACTCAGGACAATGGAGGAAAATAATGTCCCGATCTTTTTTTCGTTCTCTATTCCAAAACATATTGTTCACTTAATTTTTGTATTTTAAAGAAATATCTTATCATTTAAATAATCAACAGAAGAAGAAATATTGCAAGTCGTATTTAAATTTGTTCATGACCATCATATTCGTCAGTTGATTTTTGACTTTTTTTAATTTTTACTATCAATTTCAGTTTTTTAGTTGATGGTGTTGAAGCGACTCAAATTAAGTTAATTTGTCTTTTATTGCATATGTCTACAACTGAAAGATAAATTTTTGCTAATGTACGTGTATTTCGTTTAGTAACTAAAAGAATATAAATTGCATCTGCATCCAAACTTTTTGCAATATCTACATGATATGATTGAGGTAAATCGGATGACAATTCAGATTGTTCGTTGATTAGTTTTATTAAGAAAACTGATCAATCACTCATCGATACTAAGTGCTGGTGATGCTTGCTTAAGAAATGGTTCCTTTTGAACTGTCGATGATACTCTTATGAGTGTGAGTGTGGATGTGTGGGGTATAGTATGTGTGCGTGGGGGTATCGGCGTGTGGATTTATAAGAGAAGTACTCACTAACATTCACACCACGCCGCAACCACATTCACGCCCATGTCTCACACTGACACCACATCTATACCCACACTCCGCATCCACACCCCATATCCACCCGCACTCCACATCCTACACCCTACACTCACCCGCATCCACCTCACCATATCCTACACAACATATAACAATTGTGAAAAGTAATTCTTTTTAATCATGTGTAATAAACATCGTTCTGTCCTGAATAACAGCATGGCCTCGCTGCACAAGTTCATAAAGAAAACTTGTTTCTGAAATATCTCGAAAATCGCCTTCTAGTTCTGTGTCCATAGAAGTGGCAATTACTGTACCACCAAAAAAAGTTGTACCACATCCTGTTATTCCGCTAGCAATATACAGAGTAACTGGAGGGCGTGGGTGTGGGAGTTGGTGGTGTAGGCAAGGGGGAACCAGCGAACTTTGAGACTTGAAGTTATTTTGAGCTATTTTAAGTTACTTCAAGCTACTTTGAGCTACTTCAAGTAGCTTACTTTAAAGTACTTTTCAACTTCAAATTTACTTCAAGTCACTTGAAGTTACTTTAAGCTACTTGTCCCTACTTTGGACTACAGCCACAACCTCACGATCATACATGAATTAATTTTCAATTGTAGATAACTTTCTTAGGAGGCAACAGAACTTAGATTTCTGCCTATAGTTTAAGAAGTCCATTCAGGTAGTTTTACAACTTGCGATCGATTTTGAAAAAAAATAGATATTTGTCTATATGAAAAATCACAAAATAGAAATTGATGATGTTAGTTAGTTAGTTAGACCCATTACCGTTTCTGGTGTAGGGTGAGAAACAAAAAAAATACACTGAAATACACAAAAAAGTGAAAATAAGAAAAAGTTTGTGTTTATATTCCCAACGAATGTTCTGTTGATCGTTGCTAAGAAATGAGAACAGAATATACAACGGTATACTAATCTCTGGTGTAACCAGTTTAGATAGTATCCATCATTCCACTCTTGGTTCAGTTCTTAATAGGTGTTTGACAATAATTTGACTGCTTTATTACTTAATTGTGTTCTTCTTTGGCCAACCTTTAGCTCTTAAATATGCTTTGATATGGTATGCAATTCTTTGTGGTTTAAATTGTTTACGACAATCAGGGCACTGGTATTTATTGTTACAGTTTTTCACTAACACTTCTGTAACTTTTCGCTGCACTACTCCATGCCCTGCTGCCAGCTCCACCCTTCTTCTGCCAACTACACGTCATTTATAATCGTATATAATATCTTTGATATTTTCATATGCAGGTCTGATCTGAACATTTTTATTAATCATTTATCGCCATCGATCACGCTCAAGAGTTCCTCTTCTCCAATTTCTGATTTGAAGAGTATCAATATCATTCAAGATTTTATCCTCCCATCATTTCCTTCTTCCAGTATTTTGAGGTCGTTTTTCATCAGGAAAATATGAAAACATAATCTTTTTAACAATTGAGGGTTCATTATTACTGTTTAACATTCTGTTTGCATGACTAAACCATTTTAACCTGTTTCTATGTATGATATTTTAGATTGGTGGTTGTCCAGTGATTTTCAATGTTTTATTATTTGATACTCTATCGCCCAGATTTACGCCGATGATGGTACGTAGGCACTTCATGTAAAAACTATTAATTCTACGTTCATGCATCGTAGTGATATTCCAAGCCTCACTGCCACGTAATAATACTGGTAATACCCTCAAAAAATACGTAATCTTGCTACAATTGAAATAGTCTTCCGATACCAGATTACATGTCTCAGCATGTTAAATGCAGTGGCAGCTTTCGCTAGCCGTGTCTCTATTTCTTTATCTGGTCGTTGGTCACTTGTGACCATAAAACCTAGAGAGGTAAAAGAATTAACAATTTTAATATTTTGGTTACGAATTGTTAAATCAATATCAGGATGATGCACCACTTGGTTCGTCAAAACTTTTTGATTCTGGTCTTCCTCCAATTGTTGTAAGATCATGATACACGTTTTCTTGACAGCCATAGTTAATCCAAATTGTTGTGCAGCCTTTTCAAATGTTTTAATGAATTGCTGAAGATCATCGGCTGTTTCACACATTGCGACTAAGTCATCCGCGTATAATAAGGTCAGAATATCAAAATTCTGGTACTTTTCACGATTACCATGATAGAAATCATTGCTACCATATGAGAACTGAATGCCAGCCACACCAGTCTCTTCAATAACTTTTTAAATAACGAAATCGAATAGAATGTTAAATAATAACATTGCAGATGGTATTCCATCTTGCATGACTCCAGTTTCAATTTCGAAACTGTTCGACAACTCACCATTAATTCTAACTTTTGCTTTTGAATTCTTATACAGCAATTGCAGAAGATTAACAAGCTTTTCAGATGTACCATAATTTCGACAGATCCTCCAAAGAAGTTCACGATTGACAGAATCATATGCTTTTGTTATATCGATGAAACACATAAATAGAGATTTGTTAAATTCTCTCATTTTTTCCATTATTATTTTTAATGTAAATATTTGATCGACTGTTGATCTATTAGGCCGAAAACCAGATTAAGCTTCTAATAATTGTTTGTCAATCAGATTTTGAATCCGGTTCAAAATGATGCGCGAGAATATTTTGCTAGTCACACTGAGTAGCGAGATTCCTCGATAACTGTCACATAGTTTTTTGTCACCCTTTTCTTTCGTATAATCTAACTAAGGTGGCTAACTTCCATTCATCTACCATTTCTTCGTTCTTCCACACATTTGTAAAGACTTCTAATAGCCATAGAATTACTGGTGCGCCACCAGCTTTCACAATCTCAGCTGTCACGTCATCATTTGATTGATAGCCCTTCTTACTTCTTCCACAGATGGTTGAACATTTTGACGTTCTTCTTCTGACTTTGAGGGAGTGTGTACTTGTATTTCATCGATTATATCAGTATCGACAACGGAAAGAACATTGAATAATTCGTTGCAATATTCACGCCACCGTTTTAATCGATCACTTGAATTTGTAAGGAGCACGCCGTTTTTGTCTTGAATTGGCATGTTTTCTACTCGTTTACTTCCTCCTCGAAGTCGTCGTATGATGAAGAACTCACTTGTGGGATCGTTCAACTTAACAGATTTTTCTATATCCTCACATATCTCGTTCCAATATTCTTCCTGACGATGGTCAATTTGAATCTTTGCTAGTTTTTGAAGACGTCTATATTTATTTCGATATTCATTCTCCAGATTTGTTCCATGATGATTCTGCCAGTTCAAGAAAGCCAATGATTTTTGATCTACTATTTGTAATATATCATTAGTGAGCCATTCCTTTCTTTTACGATTAGTTTCTTTGTCCAGCTTGAAGTGTTTCTCTGCATTTTCTTTGTCGTGCGTCATGAATAATGTATACTTCTCATCAATACCGAGTGTGTCATCATTTGCATCTGAGATAATTCCACAGAGATCTTTTTGGAATACTTCTAATGCTTTGTGGCTTTTTAATTTTGTAATGTCATAATTTATTCTTCTCTGTGACACATTTTCTTCTGCTTCTCAAATGACTTTTAATTTTGGCACGCATTTAATGATGATCAGTTCCTACAACATATGCTGCTCTTCGAAACATTCGAACGTCTTCAACGCTCGATCTAAACTTCTTATTCACTAAAGTATAATCGAGCATATACCATTTCTTGTTTTCTAGACACATCCAAGACGTTTGATGAATTAGTTGTCTAGTTCCATTTTCATTTTCATTGTCGACAGTGCAAAGGCCAATCCTGGTACTTGACGTATATTGTTGTTGGCTACTTCCTATTCTGGCATTAAAATCTCCCATAATTACAAGCATATCTTCTGTTTGCACTTTGTTTACAATATCTTGCAAATCGCTATAAAACTTGTCCGATGCATCAGCCATTTGTTTCGTAGATGGATAGACAGGAGAATATACAGCTATTACAGTAATACTAATTGCTTTGTACTTCAATCTAATTTTGATGATCCTTTCACTAACTGCTTTCCATTCAGATCCTGAGTTCTTTCATACTTTCGTAGCAATCTGATCAAGACAGATTGCAACTCCATGAGCATTTCTTGTTTTATTATCACTTGATACACCAGAATAGATCATTGTAAATTCATTAATCATTTTCACATCCGAATCATATATAGACGTTTCACTTAAAGCAGCTCTTTGAATATGATATTTCTTCAATTTTTTAACAAAAAGTTCTTTCTTTAATTGTTTCACACATGATCTTATATTCCATCCACCGAAAAATGCATGTTTTTGTATATTCGCACATCTATTTTGTTTCTTTTCATTAGCAATAATAGTTTAATGTCCAACTGACAGGTTGTTAGCCTGCAACTTAGGCGATTGGCTACCAGCAGCCCAGGGTCGCCTCCCACTGCTGTAAAAGAGCAGCAGCAGGTCCCTGTGGATGTTCGAAAACATCCCTGGCAGGCGTGAAATTCATGACAAATATTAGCTGTCAATAATTCTGAACGATAATTCAGAATGATACTTGTTTAACAGCATTCTTCCTCCAAAATATACGAAGCTACTTAGAGAAAAACTATATTTTTATTAGCTATCAATCATGCTCTGCAATACGGTTATATTCATTTTGTTTATTTTTTTCATTTAATTTTGCCGAGACGGCTAAACAGTTACGTGAATAGGTCGATTGCGTAATAAAATTCAATTTTTGACTGGACCATAACGGATGTCTCAGATGAATTTTTTGTGGAAAAAATACTGAAGAAAAACTTTAAGATACATATAGATTGACTTAGTTTTTAATATTGATTTCAAATATGTTATTAATTTGAACTTAAATTGTACTTTTTCTGATTGGAATTCGTTAAATATTGGTCAAAAAATGGAAAAAGTCTATTGTCTTATATGGGCCACAGGATTGCATTGAAAAATTAAAAATCGAATCAACGTCTTATCAAAATGAAATATATAGCATTCGATGCAGTTTTTGATGCTCTTTCAGAATCTGGAGTTAAGAAAATGTCGTGAAACGTTTTTGATACTCTTTTAGTCAAAATACTGGCGCCGGACTCGATTTTTGAGTAGTCTGTCGTCCAATATATTGAGACTCAGTAGAACTGAGAAGACATAGAGAGAGTATTCTTATATACAGTTCGATAGAGCGAAAAATTCTTTATTTTTTGAGATATTAGAAAAAAAGATAAGTGAAAGCGTTGAGAAGAAATCGAGAAAATATCGCGAAAATGAAAATTTCGATGTTTTGACCTAAACTATCGCAACACATTACCAGTGTTATTTCTATAATTTTTAAAAGCAAAGCGAGAATGAGCTGAAATTTTGGATTTATAGGTTTTCAAACATGATCTTTCATTTTGTGTAAAAATATCGAAATTTAAAAATGTTTCAAATGCCCTGGCTGGCGGTCCACTGATGGACCCTCTCTTAATTAAACATTGTCTTTCATTATTTCAATATTCATCATCGTCAATTATATTCTGGCTTGTGAATGACAATTGCAGAAAAAAGAGGATGAAAAGAGGACTCAGTCTTTCAAGGTAAAATTAGTTCTTGATCTGGCAACATAAGAGTTTCCGTCTGTTATGGTGCTACAGTTCGAGATTCCACTCAATAGCTCTGACAATTTTACTGTAGAAAGTAGTGATGTAATAAAGCTAGAAAAACAATTTCACAGCAATCCGATGAAATTTCAATTTAGAATGCTTCTTAATAGACAGAAAAAGTTCGACCGTTACATGGCCACATCGTACTGTAGCTTTCTAGATCTGTCACTGTTTCTGGAGAACGTGGAAACATTTTTCTTTGAGACTTTCGGTTAACTCAGAGACTTTTACCATACAAAAACTACATACAGCATGAAGCACATTGCTAGTTTTTACCACACCTGATGCTATAGGTTTTCGGTATCGTATTATATTTTCAAAACGATAAAATTTGGCTATAGTTGAAAACACCAGAAGTTTGACTTCACTTTACTATTAAGCTCATTTATCCTTATAAGCTTCCATCCTCAGCGACATCTGAAACATATTCGCATGATACAACAGCAGTATACAGGGCTACTTTGTAAGGACAAACATCGAGGTAGGTCACCATGGAGGTTCGAACCAAACGCAAGAAATAATTTTTAGCTTCCGTAGTGAAAAAAAAGAAGAATTTTTCGTGAATCCTATGCTGTTCGTCGACAGACGCTTTCATTGAAAATGAATTATTTTCTTCTGCTCATTTTTCTAACATTGGAACACAAGTTCAAAAGTGTCAACTAATTAACTTTCCTTGTTTCGTGAAGATGAAAGAATGTCAGACTACAGCTGAATAGAACTGCATGTTTTTGGAGGAAAATCACTTCGTAGAAAACTTCGCGGCTCGCTCAAGACTCTTGCGAACCCTTTGGTTCTGTCACAAGACTGCTAATAATGAATAGGTGAACGCATTTTGCTTTCACTCTCACGTTCGTAGTGTCCTCAGTGACCTTTGCCCTTACCCTCACGTTTGAAGTGCCCAAGAATATACTTTCGACGAAGTGTTCTGTCGACCAACTATATAGTTACCATTTTTTGTGATTGGGGGAGCCTTCACATCCCCTAATCAGTACACGTATGCTAGTACTGAATGTATGTTTCTTTGAAATTGCTACGCGATAAATGGTTATGATACAGAGGTAGAGAGAGATGTCACTAAAGCACAGATTTTATTTGAAAAGGGAGTAATCTATACAGCTTTGAAATATGTGAAGATTTCGGTCCGAAACGTCCAAATTATCGAGTTCGGCAGATTATTAAGCAATTTTCGAAGGATAAAAATCTAAATAATTCTAATACCCTTGTTGTTACTCGATTATTTGCACAAATTCTGGTCAAAACTACCATCTGTTTTTAATCTTTCTGAATTGGTCCATCTCCCGATAAAACTCCTGGTTTATCGACAATTTTGACTATTTTGGTAACGATAAATTTCTGTGTTTTATTTCTATCTAGAGATAATAATAGCCTAAGTTTTCCTTTATGTTTCCCCCCCCCCCCCCCCCCCAATGACAAAAAAGTCAGTCTCTACTTTGCGATGGTTGACATTTTCGAATTATTCTTAGAAAGTGATGAAAAAGAGAAATAATCAACTAAAAAAGGAGGAAAAAGAGGAATATTTACAACCCAGATTATATTGTTATATAATTTTATTTTAAAATAATAACTCTTAAAGAAAACAAAATTTTTCAATAAAAAAAGGTAAAGCATGAACTTCAAGTTGAGTTTTTTCTGTATCAATTTAATATAAAACTAATAGAAGAGAAATAATTGAAACAAATGACCATCGTACAAGATCTGAATATTATTGATCATAAAGTTCAATAATATGTAATTGAAATTTACAATCAAAATCATTTATTTCTAATAATTAATAATAGCTTATATTATGTTTTTTTAGTTTATATTAAAAAAAATAAACCTTTTCTTTAAGATTAAAAATTAATATGAGTTCAATTTGATTTTCTTTTATTTTTCTAAGTATATTTCAATATGGAAATGTTTCTAAATAATAATATTTTTCACTATGAGCATATCTAAACAAAAATAAAAACCAAGAAAATACAAAGCAAATTTCATTGAAATCAATTTTGTTTCTGTTGTTAATAGTAATGAACTTATTAAATAATGATTATTTTCTATATCTAAAATTTCATATGTTATGACAAAGTTTGTTCTATTGAAAGACTTTAAAATAGAACAAAAAAAACATTAGTTTTTGATTGATAAATAAATAAAAACAAAATGTAAATCTTATGTTAAATGATAATTAATTGATTTAGATATGAAAATATTGAAATAATTGAAGATTGAAGACGTGAAGAAGAATAATATATTACTGAATATTAGATAAAATGATTAAACATATTTATCTTGAAGATTTATCAATTTCTAGAAAATTTTCAATTCAACAAATAATTTCAAATTTTTGATTATTTTATCTATTATTTCTCTATTTATGGATGTTTTTCCATACCATGATTGATATAATGAACATAAAAATTTTCTTGTTTGTCATCATGCAAGTATAATTATTATTAATGATAAATAACCAAATGAATATGTATTGATTTTATTATCAAATGTTATTGAATGATGATATGATACATGATGAAATGATATTTGAATTTATTCACTAGAACATGTTTTTTGCATCAATATTATTCCAAATAATGAAATAATTTTCAAGATATTTTTATGTTAATATTGATCGAAATCATTCCTCTAATCTATTTGATTTTTTTAACAACTAATCATGATACACAATGAATTCAATTTGAAATTAATTTTTGATCATTTCTTACTTGTTTATTTTATTTCAACGAAATTTTTTTTATTTTTTAATTATCATCTTCTTCATAATTAGTTGCCATTTGTTCAATATAAATTTCTTTCTATAAATATAAAATAACACTTTCAATAAGATAAAAAAAAACCTTGTCTAATGGCATTAATATTCTTGATTTTTCTAAGTAGTCGATAAACATCAATATGAATATATTTAAGATAAATAAAATTCATTTTAATTAAATTTAACAAAACATATTTTAATATATTTATTTAAATTTTTTAAATATTGAATTTTATGTTTTACAAAATGACATCTTTATGTATGTGTCTTTTCTATTATATGTTATAGTCCGTCTGTCTTGTTCATTTTTTTGTTTAAATTATTTGTCACTTATTCGTTTATATGTTCTTTATAGTCAACTATGATATAAATAGCCATGTTCTGTATCATTTTATTTAATTCAAAAGTATTCATTTATTTCATGAAAAAGAAGTTCTTATCATCATCTTAAATTTTATCTATTAAGATTAATTAATTCTATCCAAGATTAATAGGTTTATTATTTTTTATTAAAAACAAATTATTCTGCTCGTCGTGTATTAAATTGTTCTCGTCAATATAATTTATTACAAAAAACTATCACCATCCTTGTTTGCTTACTTTATTCTTATGTAATCATTTTCTTCTAATTACAACAAAATCTTTGATTAATATTATTTATAAAATGTCCGACGAATTAAAAAAAGAAGTTCGTCTTTTAACAGCTGATGTTAGATTATCTTTATTTGACAATAAAGAAGATGAAGCAATAGAAGTAAGTGTTATAAACTATTGAAAAAAGAAGAAAATCATAGATATGTATATATATATATGAATTATTTCTAGACGTTAAATGATATTATAAAGAAATTATCAACTGTTAATAATGATGATACACTAAAAAAAATTCTTCTTGTATCATATATTGATCGGATTGAATTATTTTACAAAAAAGAAAAATTTGAAGGTAGAATATATTACTTCTTACTTATTATATAATGAAATTAATTCGATAAAAAAGTTTTTAATCAATCATTATTTTTTTTCTGTTATAGATGTTGTTAAAGACGTCGGCTGTTTGAAAAAACTTAATTACAATATATATAGGGATAAAAAAATCCTATTAATCTATCAGTAAGAGAATTATATTTTAAATTAATCTCATTTTATTTTGGTTTTTTAAGCAAATCTCAAAAGGCTATAAATGATTGAAATATGCTACAAGATTTAGAAAAATTTGAACGTTGTAAGTAACTAAAATTAATAGAAATATAGATTATTTTTCGTTTTGTTTGTAGTCGACCAAGAAGTCGAAGATTACAAAGAAAATATTATAAATAGTTCTAAGAAAAGAAAGTAAATATAATATTAGAAGAAAAAAAAATATTTTTTATTTTTATTTTAGAAAACAATCAAAGAATAAATAAAAAGAACAAGTGATAATGCTGAAGATAATACAAATCTTTGTACATAAACGAAGATTTGTTATTTTTTGTTTTTGTATGTCAAAACAAATTGTTTTTTTTTTTGTAAAAAATTTTTTTTGTTGTTAATCAAGAAGGAATAAATTCACGACGAAGACGGAAAAAAATATAAATTTCAATCAAGCTTTTTTTTATTTATCTTCTAACTTTTAAAAATTTTCTTAGATATTCTTTTGCTTGTGAAAAAATTTTTTTAAAAATGGCGACAGTTGAGAATTCTTAGAATAGTAAAAGGAAATCAATTTGGAGGAATATTTGTATCTAATCTTAAAAGAAGAAATTTGTTTTTTTTTATCTCAATATTCTTATTTGAAATAATTACGAAAAAAAAAGAAAATTTTTGGATTTATCTGATTTATATTGAAAAAACAGCTAATATGATTGGTTTGTCATTATTTCGTTACTAGTCTTGTTTATTTTTTTTATTTATGATGATCATGAACAAAGTGGAGGAGAAGTACTACCATCATCCTCGGTATAGATGTTCACTGCACTACTGCATCATTCCAGTTGTGTCCTTCTCACATAGAACACGAACTTATATACAAGAGAGGACACACAAGGAACAAAAAGAGAAGATTAACTAGAGAACACAGTGAGCAGGGATATACTATCGGCGATGAAGTCAGAGTAGTTCGCTATACATTGACCGTTTACTCCTACATCATTGAACTAATATAGAATGCACATAGATCATGCCCTTATTATCAGCACATCACGGATAATCATAAAAACCCTTGACAGCTTTCATTTGACTACTGTTCTCTCATCTTTGAAGTATCTAGAAAGTATTCATGCAAGTGAAATATTAGAATGCATTGAAGTATATAATAAAACGATTCACTAACATGACGTGAGAGATTAATAACAAATGTTGTCTGTCAACTTATTTCAAATATAATAAGATGAATTTCTACATGAAGAATTTCTGCTTTATTAGCAGACAATTTGTTTTAACTAGGCAAATTGTTGAATCATATCTCTTAAATCATGATATGTTGAGACATATAAGTGAAATGATAGTCTATATTGAAAAAAATATTGATAACGTTTTCTAGATTTTTCTTTCTCTTCTATCTAAATACATAATTTTTAATTACTAAAAAATTTCTTTTTCAGTAAATATACGCTGATAATCAAGTCTAATAGGTTATACTTTTTTTAGTTACCAACTGAAGCACTACTAAAGTTCATTTTCGAAGAATTCATTACATTTGATATGATGCTTCCTTCATGAGTTTTTATTGAAAAACTACATCAATCACGATCTGAAATGAGGATCATAACCAACAACAAATTCAAGATACCAAGTTAAAAATAAATAAAAAATTTAAGTTACTTTCTTTTCTGCATAAGATCAAAGATCTCTCTTTTTCCTTTCATCGTTGTCAGAATGATAGGCTCTTGACATTTCATCATTTATTTATATTCTGTCTCATCGACAACCATATGATGAACACAATAGTCAGAAATCAGTACCACTTATTATTTCATGAAAATCACATAAGCGAAACAAGTTTGTATCGGTAAGACTTCTAGTTCATCTTTAATCAGAATGAAATGGGATGAGGTAATAGTATCACATTCAAAATTGAAATTGAGATATATACTATACAGTCAGTGATTGAGATTCATGAATATTATTAATGTTCTCACCTACAAAAGATTCATCAGTTAAAAAAAATATCCAATGCAATATGTATAGTTTGAATTGGAAAGTAACTGGCTTTCGATTTTCTATAAAAGCAGTGTTTTTATAGGACCTTTATAAAAATATAAAAAATATATAGGGCTACTTCTTTTCCATAAGAAAGTTTTTAGCAGAATTGCCAAACATTACAATTACTCCTACAATCATAAACAGTTTATACTCGAAGTTACCAAGTTAATTGAAAACGAATATATATATATATCAGAGACCATCACAGGGCACATTTTTTTGCCCTGTCCTGCCCTTTGTCCTGCTCAGAATTTTTGTTTCGCCCTGTCCTGAGGGCAGGGCAGGGCATGTAAACGGATTTCGTAGTTAAACGAACTAAGAACATAATAAAAATATCGTGGTCATCCTAAAATATAATACTCGTCTTTTACTAATATTACTTGAAAGAGTGTGGGTGTGGGTCTGGGTATCAACATGAATGAGGAGAAGACATACACACGCACGCCCACACACCACACCCACACACCACACCCACATCGCACACCCACACCCCAAACCCACACTCATCCACACCCACACCCACACGCACCCACACCCGCACCTGACATATGCAATCACAGAAGTCAACTCATTTGAAATTAACGTGTTCACATATCGACAGTGTTTACTTTTATGAAGCTGTCCAACGGTGAAGGTGATAGCTAAGAGAACAGATTCTCACATATTTGGAAATCCTATTTCAACGTAACTTGTATTCCTTTATATGAATACTTTAACTAATCCATACTCTTATCAACTATCCAAAACACAGATTCTTTGAACAAACCCAATACAAGCTAGTAATTTGTCAATCGTCTATCAGCAGCTGCGTCAGATACTAATATCATCGATTTCACTAGTAACACAAACAAAAAAATCACTTTCATCCTTGAACACTACCGATGACATTGCCATATGAAAAATCCACTTCCTTTCCCATTGATCGAATCACTTTCAACACACACTCAATCATAGAAAATAATCAAGACGAACTCGAACGCATAAAATATCTCTTAACTATAGTTGCCAACATAACCTTGATCGGATATCAGACATCGTGTCCTCAACCCCTCCAAAAAAGCCTAAATATTTTCATATCATTGTTCTCGAAACCACTACACATAGGCTCAAAAGCCTTTATTTTCCTTGTCAAACAATAACATAGAAAAAAACTCAACCCCGCATTAATCAAGTTTTCTCAGCTCTTCATCGCAACACCAGCCTTATTAGCAAAGTTCACGATTTCGCCCGTCGTTGATTCCGTTCAATCAATTCCCATATGCGACGTCCAAGATTCTCTCCAACTTGATTGGTGTCGAGGTTCAATGTGGTGAGTGTCTGTGTAAAAAGGTGCAGATAGTTGTATAAGAGAGATGAAGAGAGAATGAGGATCACCGTGTTATTTCGTAATGCATCAGCCAGATGTTGTGCTCCTTTATCTCCGATTTGATTGAGGTGGAGATTTAGTGTGGTGAGTGTCTGTGTAAAAAGGTGCAGATAGTTGTATAAGAGAGATGAAGAGAGATTGAGGATCACCGTGTTATTTCGTAATGCATCAGCCAGATGTTGTGCTCCAAGAGCGCCGATTTGATTGGTGTTGAGGTTCAGTGTGGTGAGTGTCTGTGTAAAAAGGTGCAGATAGTTGTATAAGAGAAATGAAGAGAGAATGAGGATCACCGTGTTATTTCGTAATGCATCAGCCAGATGTTGTGCTCCAAGAGCGCCAATTTCATTGCGAGTGAGTACTAGTGTGGTGTGTGTCTGTGTGAAAAAGTGAAGAAGATGCTATCGTGAGATGACTTACAGAACGAAAACGACGAAACTCTGATTAGCTAAATCTCGCGAAGGAATAAACAGTGCCAATTAGTACACCTAACGGGCAGTATATATTGATGGGACACGCCTCCAGTTCGGTTGGTAGATATCATTATATAATATCTTAAGTTGAGTGATTGTAATGATTAAAACGTTCATGCCAAAGTAGATGGCAAATGAAATTTGAAAATAGTTATATGAATATGGAAATCATACAACTACACTTTTCACATAAATGTATATCATAATGGTGTGTCTAGTGTATATTGTTCCGTTGACGCTCTATGATAACTCTTCCGCATCAATGAAAATAAAGAATATGAGTATGTCAAGATAGGTTAATGGTCGACTCGAACGGAATCAGTATACTCTAACAATGGATTTAGCTATTGGAAGATTTTGTTTCCAACATCTAGTTAAAAGTCAGTGTAAATAAAGAATAGTTTCATGCACGATGAAACACTAGCATGGCGGATTCGTGTAGCCTTTGCCGCCAAGGTTCTCTTCCAGCTGATAGAAGGATTGTGTATACCGAGCATTGAGAATTTTAGAGGCTTAATTTATTAGTCATCTGAGCCCATCGAGATGAATCTACAAATAAGTTCTTTTCCCTCGGCTAAGTTTCGACATAAATCAAGATACTCTGCTCAGCTTATTGAACGAATTTCGATGAAATCTAGTGTTTTCTTTTTGTTATAGTATCAGCACGGTTCAGCAAGAGTTTCCTTCGCTGCTTCTACAATTTGCCATGGCATTTTGCTCACTTTACACAAGATTTTCTAGAAAAGAAGGAATTGAGAACAATTCTTAACGATTTCACAGAATGCACACAAAGTAAGAACGGATGTGTGAATGCATTGCCGCAAGCTATATTACCTTGTTTTTCAGAATTGCATAGTAGGCGACGATTTCCATATCGAGAGAAGTCAATCCCATATTCTGTAATTCTAACTCTTTGTGATGTTTGTTTTCATCAATTTCCTGTTCGAGTGTTGGATTTCGGTACTGAGGTAGTTTCGGTACTAAAAAGAGAATGGCAATGCATAAAGTAAATCGCAACATCAAATCAATCAGTACCAACGAGAAGTCTTTTCATTCTAATAGAACGACAATACTTAATATCTATACACAGGCCGGAAATATTGAAATCAAATGATGGTGATACAAGAGTAAAGGACTCTTTGCTGTCAGACATCATCTAGTGTTAACAAAAATACAAGCACAAATCGTCAAGACTTCCACGCTATTACTATGAATCACGTTGTAAACCAAGGATAAAACAGCGGGTTCCATCCTACTCTTCTGACTGTAGTAAGTCCTATGAGGGTGTCGGTGTTACTGTGGGGTGTGGGCTAATCAGTGCCAGTAGTTCAAGTCACATTGTGCGGTGTCTATAAATTATACAATAACTAAATGATCATCCCAATCATAGCTACAATATGTTCATTTGTGCTATGGTTACTTCGTGGTTGTTTTTACTATGCTATACGGAGGTAGGCAGTCTAAATGAATTTCCGTTTCTAAACACTATCCTTTCAGTTCAGGAAACATAAACACGTCATACTCAGTTCCAAAATAACAAACCCAAAGAAAAAAGGATGCCTCTCTAATAGCTAGTTTTGAAACGCTTTGAGAAGGTAAGAAACACACGCACAGATAGCGAAACGAATGATAGAATTGATCTCTTTGCCTTTCTGCGATTGAACATACTCATTGACAGCAAATAAATGCTCTAATTAGACCAAACAGGAGATGTTGCTAATTACATCAACCTACAAATAAAAATCAAGCGAAGACTGTTAAAATAGTAAGAAATATGAAAAGGAGGAAGAATTGGGATTATGTCAATCTCTATCGTGTAAAATAGCAAAATAAATCATAAAGAATAAAATGCATATGCTAGGAATGCCTATTAAAATTCGTCAATGTTTTTTTTTGTTTACTTGGACATACGATATTGAAGAAAATAGAAATTCAAAATTTCATAATCCAATCAGAAAATCTCCTCTGAATCTTCTCATGGACATTTCTTCAAAATAGTGATTGATTTGACAATCAGAATATTCTAGAAAATCTGTGGGAGTTTTCTTTCATTGAGAAGCAATAGCTCTCTTTTTTTAAATATCTAGTTGGTCTCGTGATTTGTCGATGTTGACAGATCATAATCAATTATCCCCAAACGAAAGAAGCAAAATACCAAAATAAGTCCCGCCTTGCATTTTAAGAAGATTTGGCAGAATTAAAAAATTACTGTTTGATTAAACCTTTAATGACAAAGGATGCGAGTCTAAATGTTCTCTTCATGCGCACACAAATAGCTTCTGGACTTTTTCTTAACAATTTCCTAACGTTGTGCTCTTCGCACTATCAAACATTTATCGTGGTTCATTAACGCTCATCGAATTTCGTCGTCTGGAACAGGTAATTACGTATTCAGTGGTATTCGTAATGAAAAGTTCAACCGTATATTGCCTTCCGTTATAATGTTCTATTTCCTAATGATATTATAAGCCAATTGGTTTATTGATTTTTTTCTGTTGTCGACAGTTATTAAAGATTAAAATTAATGAAAATATGAATAGCAAATACAGATATTCGGTAATGTGTGCTCTTTCTAACTATCTAACTAGAGCACTGCAACAGTTTTTGATAGATGAAAAATAATAGTCCCGTATCGAGGTATCAATTTATCAATGATACTTTGACATGGAAGGTTTTTAGTTTAGAAGAGACGCGTCGCGATAGGAAAATGTGTTTTTCAATCCAGTTCTGTCGAAAAAGGCATTAAATCAAAAGGCCCAGTGTTGTTTTACGAATCGTGTCGCGTAATTTTCAGCTCTTTTTCTTCGCCTATGTCATAAACACAATATAGTGTCTTCAGGTCACAAATTTTCTTATCGAATCTACATCCTAAAGACTTGAATTGTTATGGAAATGTTCTATTTCACGTTGATTGAAGTCAGAGAAGAATTCGCTGTGGAAACTTATTTAGAACGGACTCTATACGGATGTGGGTGGGTGGGTACGAGTCAAGGGAAGATCTTAACCGACTCTACGCACACTAAGCCATTCTTATAAGCACTGTTGAGAATTGAAAAGAAATTGTTCAGTCGAAGCTAAACGGAAGAATACAACTGAGATGGCTAGAGCGAAGCATATCGCATTTACTGACAAGAGAGAATGAAAAGTAACGCGGTATAACATTGATGAGTAAAGAGCGAAAGAAATGTTTAGAAAAAAGTAGAAGAAATAGTACACTAGTTTTGGCAATATAGAAACTCCCTATTGAGACTAACATACTCACTGGCATTAAATAGCATAAATGGAAACAAGTGGCATCTCAACTTACTGATCTAGTTTGATTCTCAAGTGAAGTATCAGAGCAAACTCTTTGTGTTAAGTACTTTCTAGATGAAACTAGCGTAATCTTGTTCTCTTATTGATTGCATTCCAAGTTTTACTACATACCTGAGACTTTTTCGCACAAGCATATATCGTCTTCTGTTAATAGTGAAACGGTGCAATATGGTACCTGTCTTGAACTTGATTCTTCTTTCACTGCTCCTGTAACAACATTTAATATTTTTAAAATGTCTTTATTAGGCTTAACAATATGTTTCAGAAGATGCTTTGTAAATAAACCATTATCTTGCTCTTCATTGTCATCTGCTTCGGCTCCAGGCTCACAAGCGAAGCCAATCAACAATCCAGCATTAACAATTGCTTTCTTATCACTGAACTTAGAGGCATCTGCTACGGGGTTTTTCGCCGTCATTTTCTTCAAATTAGGATTACGAAGGAAGTGAACTCGACAACAATCCAATAGACATATGGTGACAAATGGAAATCGACCGCTGAAATCGTCCAGAAATCCTTGCACATGAATCATATATCGCTTTAACTTTCCCAGACTAATACCTGCATTGTCGTTCATTTGAATTATCATTTCATTCAAGGAAAACACGGCTTGTTGAATACTAGCATCATCATTATTGGCATTTTCTTTTGGTATTAGAAAATTTTGATCCTAAACACACCGTACAATAAAATTTTCAGAGTTAGCTCGTTTCACCCAGTCTTGTAGAGTATCTCGATTTATTTTGAAACGTAAAACATATTTTTCTGAAACAATATTCCAAAAATTCTTCATTGGACATTGAAAACAACGATTCTTTAATAATGGGGTTTGGTGTAATACGATCGAGAGGCTCTCTTATATTTTGCATGAACCGTGAAAACTTCCAGAAAATGAGAAAACTCAATTTATATTCATAAACCTTTAGTACTTACTTCCCATTGTACTCCATGTCCAGAAAAATAAAATAAGATCATGTCTCCTTCATGTATTGATTGTTTAAACTTAAAAAGGACCGTCTCCATTTCGTCATGTGTTGGATTTATTTTCTTTATAACAATGAAACCAATACTTTGAAGCACAGATGCCATGGCATTTGCATCATTTGTTGCATTTTTTAGCTTTTTGGTGTATTTATAATCACCAACACCAATTACAAGAGCAATTTTACGCCTTGACATCGTCTCAGGTTGATGTTTTGCTTCAGCCATTATTAAAAATGATTTGTATCTGAAAAATCCGTATCGTGTTCTGCACAATATACATGTATATTAAGAATATGTTCAACGGCGAAGATTGGATGGGAATGAGGAGAGGTGTATCTTTCCTTCATGCCCATTCTCACCCTCTCACACATCGACAAGCTCTAATATAAAATGACCTTGCGCGATCGAGAATACATCCTATTCCGCAATGTTGAACATTGCGGAATCAGTTCCGGGGTGGAACTGATTCCGTCCAATTCCGGGAGCTCGATTATGATTCTACGGAACAGATCCCATCGATATCGATCGAATCCCTTCTGATTCCGGAATTTCTTGTAATTCCGGGAATTCCTTCCAATTCCCACTAATTCCCTCTCCACTCAATTTCGGGAATTCCGCAGCGGAATTACTTCTCGCCCTGACCCACATTCATGGTGCAGTGGCTGATGATTTATCCTTATGATAAGTCTGTAATTCCGGCACGGGATTCAGGGAATTGAGTCGAGATGAAATTGCTGGGAATTGGAAGGGATTTCTTGGAATTCCGGGAATTTCTTCCGATTCCGGAATTCCTTCCAATTCCTACTATTTCCGTCTCCACTCAATTCCCGGAATTCGTGGAGCTCGATTGATATGGAATAGGTCTCTTTTGCTGAATGATGACGGAGTTCCCGGAATTGGGTGGAACTGATTCCGCAATGTTCAACACCGCGGAATAGGATGACTGCTCGCGCGATCCTCTTTTATTTTGCATAGACGATGTAAGACTTTTGTCCGCTTGCTTCAAGACGCAATTCTTACTTAGTATCTCATAGCATACGCAATAGACAATAAGTTGGTGTGTACTTTACTTGCGTAGAGTTCTTTCTAGAATCAGAGACGAATGCATTCTATTTCTTCCCTCCGGTGTCTCAAACGAAGAGATAAGAAATGAGGAAAAGGAAACGTGTNCCTCCCCGAACATCACCTTCCTATCGTTCCTGAGAAGTTTTGAGCCTTCCCTAGATTAGAATCGCTCCGCCGCCTCTGATCATCAGTAATTTCTTCTACTTTATGATCCACATACAGCAGTATCAATGTAATACATTTTCGACAAGCATACTGAATATAAAAACAGAAAGATATTAGTATATATTTACTATCGAACAAGAGATCTAAGAGTGATATAGATAAAAATGTTTTCCAGCAATCAACAGTAGATAATTTCTATAAAATTCCAATAATAGCGAGATTGAAATCGATAAAAACAAAAAGATTCGAACTACTATTTCTTGATTATCTGTTAATCAAAATTCTACTATCATTATTAATGTACATGTTAAGGATGATGATATTCCATTATATGTTTCAAATCAACTATTAACGAAACGATGGATTCCATTACCATACTATATTTTTTCAAAAGTTTGAAAAAACTTGATCAGTCTGATAATCAAATATTCATAGCTAACATTTACAAGGTAAAGTACGTATTCTCAGAAATTTTAAATGAAATGATTATGAGAAAAGTTTTGTGGAGAATTGAATTCAGTGCTTGGAGAAATAAGCGTAGGAAATTAATTTTAATATATAATGTAAGTAGAAATAAGATATATATTAGATGTTTAATCCTTTGGTTATCGACATAAGAAAGAGAAAAAGCTCTTTCAAAAATTATTATAGTTATTTATTTTTAATCTAATCTTACACGAGATAAGGCTAAATCTTCTGTGAGGGATGGAAATCTTTGAAACAATCAGTAATACATAGCCTAACATCACATTCGGTACACTGATAGCGCGTGTTGTTCTATTTCTTCGCACAATATTCAATATTGCTGCAAATATAACATCTTTTTTCAAGAATCTAGTTGCTTTCATTTCAAGGAATTACAGACAAAAAAAAAAGAAAAGATAATCACATGTGCAACAAACTGACTGTTCTCTATGCACACTTGTTTTTAAAGGTACGATTCTAGCATAAAATAATGGTATTACGAACTTCAACTGTCTGATGTTTATTTCTATGCAAGCGAGTCCAAAAAATATGCACTATAATTGATTAAATTACTTTTAGACAGTGATAGAGTTCATGACGTATGTAGGCGTCAGTGATAGCCAAAGGGTTAATCAAGACATTTGCCGCAGCATTCTATAGCTTATGTTATTCAAGGGATAATAATATGCAAAAAATTTGAACTTTTTGAAAATAAGAATTTGCTGTGCTCTCTTGACTTTCTCAGTCAATTTCTTAATAGGCCATTAAGATCAATAAAAGATACTATTCATGATAAATGCGAATACCATAAAGATTTCGTTATTCACGCAATAGGACAAATAATGAAAGAGTTGATAATTTGACTACTATCACTATTCATAACAATATTATTCAACAATTAGATATTGAGAATATTATTAATAAATTTGTCAAATCAAAAAGCTTGGTTAACTTTTCCAGATGAAATCAATTAAGTCATTTGTTTAATTATACATAGTCTTTTTTTTTTACTATACAGTATAGTTATAAAATATGAATATAAATAATTATCGTAGACGAGCAACAGTCTCATCAAAGCTAGATAGAAAGAATTTGATCTCTCAAGTCAAAAATTCTATTAACATGTCAAATCCTGTTTTTATCTAGATTAAGCATCTTTAAAAATAAAAGGAGAAGAGATAGATAATTAACGATAATCATACACTATTTATGGTTTACATTGAAATAATGTCTAATGTCATCACTAATCTATAAAATCAATTATAATCATACCTGTATATCATAAGTTATCAGGCACTATAAAGAAGAAATGATCGATCTTTTTAGCAAACTAGTCTGAAGAAATTGGTTTGCTTTATTTTTAATATCAGTTGAAAAGTTATTTTAAATCATACAGTTATTTTGCACGAAGGTATAACATAGTTCACAGTCCATATGAATCTATATTTTTAAATAGATCCATTCAGATTGATGTCATGTATATAGAAGTCTTTTGATGAAAAATGTATTTTCTTTCACTAACAAGATTTTAATATAGAATTACAGGAATAGACTTTTAATTACGACATAAAATCATGGTATAATATGAACAGAAAGGATTGATACACTAAAATATAGATGAAAATGAGGTCATTCAATAGGAAGGTACATTATTTACGTTAATATGACATTGTCATGATGAGTAGCAGAAAGTTAATACTTCGGATTTTACCTTTCGATAATGCACATTCAGAAACTTCATGATTTCGACTTTACTATTTTCGAAAACTATATTTTTCTCTCTCTCTCTCTCTCTTTAATAAGACTTTCTTCTTGAAATAGTGTTGAATAATCTCGAAAAGTATATGAATATGAACAATAGAATAGAACTTGAAAATCAACTTCATACAGAAGATAGAGTAGAGAACCAAACTAAAAATAGATGATGCGGATTATACCAATGTAAATTAGCAATACGATACTATTACGAATAAATTTTTGTCTCTTCTACTATTTACTTATTATCTAGGATATAAATATAATATGAAAGAATTGCGAAGAGAAATTTTTGACTAAAAATATAATTATTAAAGTCAACAAATCAAAATATATGTTGATTAAACTTTATAATAATCTAATTATGTTTAATATTTGTTGATATTAGATCTAATAATCTGAAAATGTTTATTAATATTGTTTTTTTATTTCTCTATTATCTAAACTAAATACAAGTAAACTTTATTTTTATTCACTACTTATGTCTTATTTCATTAATTATTACAAAAGTATTAATCAATAAATTTAATGTTCGTTATCATCTATCATAAATCAGGTTTATTCGATTTTCTGTCGACTTTAAATCAAAGAACCAGTATAGTCAAAAACTTCATAAAAATTATTGAAATTCTTATGGTAGATCTCATTTTCTAAATGTACGAAACACTTAAAAGCAGATCTTTTTAAATAAGTGATATTTTTTATTTCAAAATTGATAAAAACCAAAAAGAACATTCGCTATTTCCACTTAACCTGAAGGCTAAAAGAATCTAAGATATGTACTCATTTTCTTTTTTTTTAATCTATATAACATCAACGTAGTTTCTATTTTGTCATTATCTTAATGAAAAAATGTACTCAATTTTGTTTCATAAGACTATAATATAAAGATCACTAGAAGACATATCATACCATCTTTCCGATAATCTTCTTCTTGACATAAGTTCGAAAATTTATCTCAATACATATTTACTTGATTATCTTCAATATTTATATGATCAGCTGTTAGCATGTTGAATAAAAATAATTTCGCACATTTTTTTAAACTATAAAAAATGCCATATCTATTTCCAGAATTGAAGAAAAATCAACCAATTCGATCGTATGCACTGTATGATTTATTTCAGCAATAACATCTATCTATAAAATATCAATACTTTTATGATTGACGAAGATTATCTTTTAAAAATATAACAAATAATCTTTGTTTTTTCAAATTATATACTTGTTGAAAATTAATATTATATCTACATCATATACTGACTTTAATAAAACTGTATTTCATACGCACTGGTTCAAGCAGCTATAAGAAGTGTAATTGAAATTAGTAATCTCATTTGTCGATGAGATATAATTAATTAAAAATTCATCTACAATTTTTATGAACTGCCTACAAGGTATATTCGACATATTATTTTAATATATTATATATTTATAATCCTTTCTGATTCGATACTACTAATTCTTTTATCATATTTATTGCCTTATGTTTCTAGACGAGACTATTTCATGCTATAAATACCTTCTATCTTTTTATTTTTACATTCTTCGAGAAAAGTTTGTCGTATAAAAGAAATCTTTATTTGAATAGCACACATTCATAAGTAAGTAATCTACAGGATAGCCCACAAATAACTAGATGATAAAAATATTCAATATCTCTAATTTGTTTTAGTTAATCGAGCTAGTTTTTTTCTCGGTAATAGAAAACTTATTTTATGCATAAGGAAACTGTCATATAGATACTGTTTTAAAATAACACTAGTGACTAAAAGTATTTCAGTTATATTTAGCACTAGACATGTGAAGCTCTTAACATAGATAGTGCCGTAGAAATGTAGATCAGTCTGGCTTCAACTGCTTGAGTTTAAGAAGATTAATTGTTTAGTCCTTTAAAACGACTATTTACACTATGAATTTCATTTAAACGTTGAAAAGCTACGGATATTTTACATAAGGACAGATTGAGCATTCTTTTTCAGTTATAGAACTCATAATGAGAAGACCTATCATATATCATAGCTTCTCGTCAGCATAAGCGAACAAGACCAGCCTCATCTCATTGTATTATCTTTTTACAGTAGTAAATACGCTAAAAAAACTTCACATATCTACTTTTATGAATAGATGAGATACTTTTGGTCAGTAGTGTTCAAAATAGTATCTATTTGATAGTTTTCTTATGCATTAAAATTTTGAGGAGTCGTCTATTATCGAAAAAAAAAACCGACCCGATTGACTATACAATATAAATTAAACTTAACTATGACTTCGATTTCTTTATTTCAAAACAAAGTAAGATTTTCAAATGAGATCAATATTATTGTCATTGATATTTTCAACTTGTATTTTTAAATATAATTTCTCTTTTTCTTTTAAAGATAAGAATCATTTATTCTTTACATTCAATATATCATTATGAGTTCAAACGAAATTCTTATTCAACGCATTGCAAGAGAAATGTCTTTATATACACCAATAACTTTACTTATTTTTGGTTCATGTGGATCTTTATGTAATTTTATAACATTTACATCAAAACAATTAAGAACAAGTTCATGTGCATTTTATTTTTTATGCACAGCTATTACTGAATTAATAGCATTTTATTTTGGTCTATTATCACGTTTAGCTGGTGATCGTTTAGGAAGTACACTTTTTACTACCAATGTAGCATATTGTAAAATTCGATCATATTTAGTTGTTGCATTACCTTCTTTAGTTACTTATATGATATTATTAACAACAATTGATCGTTTTATGTCAACAACAGCTCAAGTTCGTTATCGATCATTTAGTCAATTAAAAGTTGCTCATCGTCTGGCACCACTAGTGATTATCATTTCAATGATATTATCAAGTCATATGTTAGTTTTCTACAATTTTTTTCCAGCATGTATAGCACAACCAGGAGTCTACTCAATTGTTTATAGTGTTTATTTAATTATTTGGACCGGTTTCTTACCAAATGGACTTATATTATTGTTCAGTTTTTTAACATTTCGAAATGTAATAAAAACAAAACAACGTGTAGGTGCAGCAGTAACAAAGATGTCAACTGAACAACGACGTACACAAAAAACAGAGTCACAACTTATTGTTGTATGTCATCAATTGATTATAATATAAATATAATATACTATTTTCTTTTATTTCTATTTAGATGATGCTTTCACAAGCAACATTATCAAGTTGTCTTGATTTAATACGTATTGCATTATATGCATATTTTGTTTTATCAACAGGTTTACCCAAATCAAGTTATCAACGATCAGTAGATGGATTATTATTACAAATAAGTATTATTTTATTATATGGTAACTGTTCAAAATCATTTTATGTTTATACATTGACAAGTGGATTTTTTCGCAAAATATTTTATCATTCAATTTATCATTATTATAGAAAAATACTTTATATTTTACATATAAGTCAAGAGTATGACTGGAATTCAACTCGTTTCGATCCATCAACTTTAAATGGATCAACACGTAATCGTGAACTTCAAACAATTCCTGATCGTCTAACAACAAAATATTAAAACATTTTAAAAATATTTAGAAAAGAACTATCTTATAAATAAAATAAAATCTGTTTAAAAATTCGATCTTTTAAAACATAAAGCTAATAGTGTGCTATCCATGTAGGATTAACATATGAAATGAAACATGACGTAATTGCTAGTTACTAATCATAGAGTGATTGTTTTATTCTATCTGTTTTAAAACAGATTTCTTCAATACGATATTATCATCTGGCACAGTCTGTAGCTGGGTGAGGAGCTTCAAGTTTAACATTCTTTTCAGATCGTGTTTCACAAAATATCATTATTCATTTAACTCAATGGGATCTTATATGTTTGTTTATCAGACAAATCATGAACCACGTCTATTGGACTTAATCTTGAAAGGAATAGAATTAAGACGGAATTAGAAGGATCAAAACCAAAAAGTCGAATTATTTTCGTTAATTAGCAAAAGTTTATTGCCTACGTTGACTTATAGTTAGGGTTGATAAGTATTAATTTGTGGTTAATAATTCTTGTAAAATTATATGAATTAAACTAGTAGAGGTAGCTGTTAGTGAAGCATTAATATAAGTATTTTTTAATACTCCTAGGTTGTTTTTCCTAATTAGAATATCAATTTGCCAAATTTCATTCCTTGCTTTTAGGTGTTATATCTAAAAAAGCATAAACATAACTGAGTTATCTGATGAATCAACATTTTCTACATGGATGCTAAATTCTCACGAGAATACTTTCAAAGTGTACTTGTCAGCATGATTAGTAAATTGGTCTAATACTACAAGAAAAGTTGTGGATACGGGTGTTGATGAAGAGATAACCGACACCCATGCCCGCATTCACACCCATGATGTTTTGTACTTTGAGAATGTATTAATTCAATGACGTGATGTGAAGATATTTGTATTCATAACCATAATCAAAGTCAGTTTGTATTTTTTTTTCGAAACTTTTCTACCTAATAAATGTCTGAATATCATCAGTTTAATTAGCTAGTATAAAAGGGCGATTTTTTAAAATTACCTCATCAAAATTGAATGGCATATTGTGCGGAATAGGCGCGGCAACTGAGAAAAGTGTGATTATAAGGCAAGATACTTCGAATAATGATTTTGTGATAATCATTTACGAAATTTTCATCGTCGTCAAAGACTACCAAATCGCCCATTGGCAATATTCTTCCATTCATCATTTTGTTAATAATATTGAAGCATCCGACCTGCGGACGAATTCGAGTTGAACTTTGAAAAGTGCCAAGTTTCCTCGGGTTCATTTTTGGGTGTGGATGTGGGTGTGAGTGTTATTTTCAATCATACCTAGACCCACACCCCATAACCTGATTTTCCTATATTTGCTGAAAACATGAAAAAAGAGTAGCTATGAAACTTTTTCGTTTATTTTATCGAACATACGAGTAATTATCGATATTTTAGTATGAAAATGAAGCTCAAGATATACTCTTTCTTTACTAAAAAAAATGAACACATTTGCTTGAGAATTGGAGTCTCTGGCACCTTGACAATAACTGAATGATCACGAGTGTGCCATTCCTTTATTGTGCATTGTTTTCTTCTGAAACTTTCGGAAAACAATGGCCAACCATGACGACAGTTCTCATAAAATTTTCAGATGGATCTATTAAACTTTCACTGAGTTATGGATTTCATAGTGATATCACATGGCTTTCTTGTACATCGATGATTACAGTAAAATGATCATCAGTCTTTAACGACTCGATAAATTTCAGTGAAATTTATACTGAAGACAGCTTCAAAGCCGGGCTCTTACATAAGAGGTCCCGCAGAAATAAATATCCTATTATAGCTGAGTTATGGCCGTTGCAAGGCGAAACCAATGTTCAATGGATAACTTCATTACACAGCAATCGATCGGTGCCGGGTTGGTGCTTGCGATCAGGGTTAAGCATAACTCACATGTATCCAAAATATTAGCTCAAAATCATTCAAATTTGTATCACTTCAGAGGGCTCGCTACTTTTGTCCAGCACGGTATCTCAGTCCTGGGTAAAGAAGCTTGAAGCTGCGACATCAAATTTGTCGCATGGACTTCAAAAATAATATCAGAAAGTTAAATGAGAAGAAGCCAAGGAGAATCTATGATTCAAAAGAAAACTATTGTGAAAAAACTTCAATAGTTGTTCTGCCTCTCCGTTGTAAATGAATGATTCGTACGTGCGTTTCTTAAATAGATTTTATCACCAAACAAGTTGAAAATAAATGGGGTGTGGATTTGAATGGAAATGGCATGATCGGTTCGGATACGATTTAGTTCTAGCATATATATATTTCATGAAAGTTTCGTTTTATTTTTGAAATAGGAAGTAGTCATGGAGCTAGAGGAGGCCCATAAGGATGTCCGCCTAGACCAAGAACTGATAAACAAAGTTGAAATTCACCAGAAAGCTGAGGACCGCTTGTTAGATTTCGTGCTTTTCAATTTTTCTCCTTCATTCGAATCCACCAGAACGAATCTGTACTGAATATTCAGAATGAAGCGAGATAGAGAGGTAGAGACACGAGATCTAGCGTTATCCCGTGTCGACGGACAATGGAGAAACTCACTAAAATTGATCTGACTACTATATAATTACAAAAGATAGGAAGAACGGACGAGAAAAAGACTAGAGAGAGGAAAAGTAAAGAAAAGAATGAAAGCCGTAAAGCTTACGAAAAAAAGGAAGATCAAAGACAGAAGAAAGGAACACTACAATCGAAGTCGAAGAGCGGAAAGAAACACAAGAAAACACGCAGAGTGATATTTGACGAGTGACAGACAGTCAGAGCTGTAACACCGTTTATCATCTCAAACATTTGTTTTTAAAACTAGACCATTTGCATCATTACTCTTTTCATGCTGTGAACTTCATGTTAGAGATTTTCGTTTTTGCTCTGCTGCTCCCTCGATTACTTGCCAAATACAGTGCTACTTGTGTTCAACTTTCCAAAAATAAATTATTTTGAACGAGGACTGTAGAATCTTAATTGGTTGACAAGCGTAAAATCTTGTCTTCTATTGTGCACATCAATTGGATTGATCCGCATTCTATTATCAAAACAATTTCTCAGTCTAGTATACCCATGCCCGATATATTATAAAGACATCCTCAACGTCTTTCGACATGTTTCGCGTAACTACAGTGAACAGAAAAGGAGTGCTTTTTTTTTACTGGGAAAGAAAAACATTCTGACAGACTACCTTAGAGATCTATGTCTAGAAGACGCCTTTGCTAGATGACTTTGTGCTGGTGGTTACCGTTCACAAGGCCAAGGAGATAGGAGCTTTATTAATCAAGCCGACAGTACCACATATATGGATCTCAATGGTAACGGAACTGTCGGTGGTAGACCTGTTCATCCCTCAAATCCAAATCAGTATGGCGAGGTTGGATGCGCTCCAAATGCACATCAATCTAGTGGTGGTGGTTTAATGAATCAACTCGAAAATGTTACACATGGATCGGAATAGTGACGGACGTGTCGGTAGTGGTGCTACTCAACCCTCAAATTACAGTCGCGAAGGCCACAAGCACTAAAAAACATGAAAGTTGACTTCGTAGAAACTTATTTTCGTTATTGTCAATTCTATCCTTGCAGTATAAATTTTCAATTTGAATTTCAAAGTGCTCGTCAATACACATTTTTAATGCAAGAAAATACAACTAAGAAACGAGAATAAAGTTGCCTTATATTTTTCAGCTTCTCAGACTTTCGTTTTCTATTATTTAAGCTGAAATACAGCACTCCGTTCATTGTGACAGTCTTGTGTAACTACAAGGATCGACATTTTTTCCACTAGAAAAAAATATTCGAGTAGTTTCAAATTCTTTTTTTGGAAAGAAGACAAAATATCATANTGCTATGGTCTTATTTTGTCGAGGGAAAATAATTATTGTATAGTGAAGTACATGATTTTGTAGAGAATTTAATTTTCTCTAGGCTTTTGTTTTTAAAATAAAATTTCCGTTAGATTTTGATGGCTAAAAGTTGAAAATAATGATACATCTATAGAAAAGACTAATCATAATTAGCAATTAATTCCTCTTTTAAATAAATATGTTTGAAAATCAAGGACATGCTTCGATTCAGTTTTTTCTCCTCTATCGAATGATGCATTGTGAGTTGAGTTTTCAGTTTACAAAGTTCGTAACAAAAAGAGTTTCTGAAAAACCTATGGAGCTCTAGGAACCTTGAGGTTTCCGGAGTTTTGACATTATTGTTTACCATTTTAAAGCATACCAATGCATAGAGAATTGTTTTCTCTATCGAATGAGCGATGAGTCGAAATCTTTTCATGCAGAATAACGATACAATACAAAGAAAACTAAAAGTGTACGAATAATTTTTTTACATACTGTTTATTTCATGAAACTTTCGCTTTACTTTTGAAGTAGGAAGTGGTCATGGAGCTAGAGGAGTCCCATAAGGATGTCCGCCTAGAACAAGAAGTGATAAACAAAGTTGAAAGTCACCAGAAAGATGAGGACCGCTTGTTAGGTTTCGTGTTTTTCAAGTTTTCTCCTTTATTCGAATCCACCAGAACGAATGTGTATTGAACATTCAGAGCGAAGCGAGATAGAGAGGGAGAGACACGAGATCTAGCGTTATCCCGTGTCGACGGACAATGGAGCGGAAAGAAGCGCAAGAAAACACGGAGAGTGATATTTGACGAGTGACAGACAGTCAGAGCTGTAACATCGGTTATCATCTCAAACATTTGTTTTTAAAACTAGACCATTTGCATCATTACTCTTTTCATGCTGTGAACTTCAAGCTAGAGATCTTCGTTTTGCTCTGCTGCTCCCTCGATTACTTGCCAAATAGAGTGCTACTTGTGTTCAACTTTCCAAAAATAAATTATTTTGAACGAGGACTGTAGAATCTTAATTGGTTGACAAACGTAAAATCTTGTCTTCTATTGTGCACATGAATTGGATTGATCCGCATTCTATTATCAAAACAATTTCTCAGTCTAGTATACCCATGCCCGATATATTATAAAGACATCCTCAACGTCTTTCGACATGTTTCGCATCATTATAGTAGACAGAAAAGGAGTGCTTTTTACTGGGGAAGGGTGTGGGTGTGGGTGAAAAGAAGATCTACATTCAGATCCACACCCACACCCTCACTGTAAAATTGTTCATGGGAACTAGATCAGCAACCAAATATCCGACGCAATTCAGAAATTTGCAATATGGAAGTAATCCGTTGATGTATATAAAACAGTTATTTTTGCCAAGGATATCAGAATCCGTTAGACACAAAAAGGTCTATTTCTTGTCTAGCAACAAATATTTTCTGAAGGGTATTATTCATTGCGAAAACCCAGATATTTGGCCTTATCACAGAACGGGTGACATTGCTGCCGAGGATGTGGATTCTAATGATACCAAACCATACATTGCATCGCATAGAGGGTCCACGACGCCATTTAAAGAGTCATTTGAAGAATGCCAATGCTGATTATGTACGACAAAGACCGCCGATTGCCTTATGCAAACGATCATTTGATTCACGCAAACGATCAATTAGTGCCCAGCACAGGATAAATCGTATCATGAAAATAGACATTTGGACTATCAGAAATGGCCTTTACTGACAAAAAAGTGGTGCTTTCGTAAAACTGAAATGGTTACCCGTAGCACAGAAACGGTGATTTGGACGATAGAAATGGCCATTTGTACTAGAAAAATGGTTATCTGACTCAGAAAACAACCCTATTGCACCACGGAAACCGTCATTTATACTACACAAATGGTCAACTGTGCCAGAAAAATGGTCATTTGTGCCAAGAAAATGGTCATTTGTGCCCAGATCGTGGGTAAGGCGGCGAACAGATGGACAGACACAGGTGAATTTCGGTTTCTAGACCCTATCCTTTCAGTCTAGAGAATAATTAAAATGAGAAGGTTTCATTTACGTTCGTTTTTCTTTCGATACTGTTTCACATATTTCTGTCATATGCATCCTTTTTTTCTATATGAATCACCGAAAGCATATTAATTTGCATAAATGTTTTATTGTAGGAGACTGTTTCATTTGCGATAGTATACACATAACTCGAGGAGAAATACAAAAATCAAGGGAAACAATACAGTCAAATAGTAAACATCATTTAACTAATAAATCGGTTGTGTTAGAAATACATACAAGCATACATAAAGGTTATTTTTTAAAAAGACTATCGATATATTTGTTTTTATTTACTTCATTGTGGTAAGTAACATATTTGAATAGTATTAAAAATAAGTTAAAAAAAACTCATAAAATATTCATCGTAGCAAAAATATGGTACACATATTAGACATAATTCAGACAGCTATGAAATCAAGTGATTTTTTCAAAAATTACTTGATCATTTTCTTCATCTACTTTTCTGCCTCTTTCTTATATTTATTTATTAAAAGTCTCAATTGATTGATAATATTCATACAGACAAGGTTATTATCTTTCCCCATGTTTTTAACTCCTAAACACATTCATATAGAATCCGCTTGTATGATCTGGAAACCGTTCGGGAAATCATTTATTTCCTTGGATGGCAAAAGTTATTTATAGTTTTCTCCAAGGACTATCGACTATTTGTTTATAGTTACTTGGAAAAATGCTTTCAAGTTTCTGTCATTCTTTTCTATACGCGAATATAGAAACACACTTTTCAGATAAAAATATTTGATTACTTTCCTTGGTCGTTTGTTATTGCGACCATTCTAATAGCTAGAACCTAGTAGCATGAAAGTACATGCACACTGAGAAATAAAACACGAGAGAAAATGCTTTAGTAAAAAATAACAATATTGCAGATCACCACAGAAGGAAGTAAAATGATGGTTCTGATTCGACTGGACATAGTACACAAAATAGATTAAAATTATAGTATTTATATTTAGTTAGATTATCGATAGCCTATAATCCGTTTTTCAATATTTCTAAGGTGCATATATTTATACTGTCGTAGTCAAATATGAAGTACGAAAAACCATGACAGACATACCATGCTATATTTAATGACATTTTTTAAAATTAACTTTCATTTTGATAGGTCCGTATGAGATATTGTTTGATTGATGTGTAAATTCTTTTTCTGTAAACGATAGAAACAAAACTTTCTTGGAAGTCATAAATCATGGAAAATGTATTTATTGTATTAAGGCTTTTACTCAGCGACGGATCTAGGATATTTTTGATAAGGAGCCACTTAATGGAAATGTGGCGATTTTAATCAGAAAACGAGTTTTGAAATTTATTAGAGGCAGTATAAACTCAATTTTCAGCCCTTCCGACTGAGAAAAACCAACCGATGTCGCTTAAACCGCTCGAAAGCCAACGGTTGACCATGGTTCGTCAGCTGAATTACTATTCGAATCACAGAGGATGAAAATTTTTTAACTCTTACAAATCTGTCAGAATTGTACGAGGATCGGCGTATCTTATAAATGCAAAAGCGTTGAAGCCACTGGTACTAACCACATCTGCTGTATTTGCTTGGTTTTTAAGTTCAAATTTTTATTAAAGATGGCACCGTAAAAATAGTTATTCGAGAGATAACCTAGCCAATAGAAAAATCAGTGGCGCCATCTAATTAAATTTATTATCAGATAATTATTTAGACTTCTTTGATTTGCAATCGAAGTTTTCAAGACGAAAAATGTCAGTTTTGAGGCCAATATATAAAAAATCAATAGATGAAGAGAAATCGTCATGGGCCGGCGTTTTTTTTCCTGTACCATCGGTAACCGTCGGTTTTGATAAAAAATTAATGATACGCGGGAACGACTGTTTTAGATTATGGGCGATCATCTCAAGCGCCTCCGCTCCTCTAAATCCGATACTGCTTTTGCTGAGTCCATCTAACTCATGAAATGCTTCGTAAAATTCTTCGGATATTTTATTTCTATGAAAAGGCGAAGGACTTTATTGATTTAGTTGAAAAATAGTTGAAATATATTCAATAACTTTCCGAATACTGCTGGCATTGTTAATATTTCCAAAAATTGTAATGCATTGATACGTCTTATGTTTTTCTCTGTTATCAATTTATTTATTCTACAAGGATCGAAGTACATAAAAAGGAGTCCGATCGAGAAAAATAAAATGAAGAAACATAATTTTCGTATATTTGAGTCTTTCTAGAAAAGAAAATCTAGTTGAAATATAGTTCGTAAAAGAGAACCTTTCTTTAAAAAAAATCTAGTAATCTTTATTCAATTTCATTCAGTTATAAAGGTAGATCCAATATGTTCATTTCAAGAAAGATTCGACTTCGTCGACATGACGGACCTTGAATAATTCGTATTTTATTGTCAAGCTTACGTGAGACTCACATGCATTCAAAATAATCACAAGATCCGAAAGGATAAGTATCGATAAGACCTTTTTTCCAACATATTTTTCAAAAAGAGTTACATATTCTGAATCAATGTCAAAAACTGAGATGAATAGTATGGTTTTTATTTTGAAGAAACAAATCTCATTATTCACGGTCTACTGAGCACCTGTGAAGACCCTAAAGACTCGAAATTTTGTTTTCTCAAATTTTAATGAATCTAGCAACATTAGACGCGGAATTGGATGAGAATTCTCAATTTGAGTTCGAAATTTACAAATAACGAACTTCAAATAGAGAAACATTTGATTAAATTATAGAATACCAATAGAGCCCTATTTTCAGGTACTGATCCGAAGTACCGGACTATTGTGATTAGCAAAATTGAAAAGCATTTAATGATGTGTAAAATGACTTTACCCATCCGAGAAACAGTTAAAAAAGCTTGTTAGCGCAGCCCCTTTGGAGCTGAAATGTGGAACTCACATATACACTCTAGTCTCATTAAACTAATGCAAAATACATAAAGTGATAAATCTCCCGTAGACTACAGCTGTTTTTGCAGGATGATCGATGTCTAGAATAATGATCTCTCTAATGTCTGCATTTCGAACAGAATTTTTTTTACTTTTCTCTACGAGCGTCCTATGTTTTGTTTGCATTGTTGCTATTCGCTCATCATTTTTCATCTGTTTAAATTCGTTTTTCTTAATTTAACATTCTTATTATTATAATTATTGAACTAATTGACAAATAAGTCTGTTTTACATATTTATTATATCTACAGCAGATCTTACGTACTATCATATATATTAATCAACTCACAAATCATGACATTCATTATTTTTCAAAATTATAATTTGACCAATTTTTCAAAAAAAAAACACTCGAAAATGTGACGCCTTTTATTATTGATTGCTAAGGTCTGTAATGAGGGAAGCGGGAGCCCGAAAACTTGAACTTAAAACTTACACTCACTATTTTCTTCGAAAATATATGTGACTTCCACAAAATTGTTCTACTCGACACAGCCATCCTGATATCTATCTAACTGGTGATATGTTTTGACTTCTAATGTTAACAGAGGGCTTTTCTTTACTTATTGTTGTCTAAGTTGAAAATCTTAATGTATCTAATGATTGTTCAAATGATGCTAGTTCGTTTAGCGGAGTACCTAGTATAAGAAGGAGATATCGAGGATAGCGGAAATCCTTTGGGGATCCAGAGTATACCGGAATAGGGGGATCCGCTTTTTTCCCCTTGCTTTATGTACATAATTCACAAAACTGTCAGCTCATATGGTCAATTAATATCATTGCGTAGGTAGATTATTGTATCCATATGCTGATGTTAACAATTAATTGACTTTTTATTTTCGTTTCGGAACAAATCTAATAACAAGATATCATGAGCAGAATTCGTACCTCGTTGTTACACTTGAAGCGTAATATCTAATATCTTACAATTGAATATTATTGTATTGATTCAATAATTTGCCTAAGTGTTAAACGATTTGTTGATACTATATGCAAGAATAATAAATTATGAAATCAGTTGAGAACTAATGAAATTCATTCGATACCATTGTTATGTATATTTCATTGTAAAAATTCAAATTTTTATCGAATAAACATATTCAAGGAGAAGCAATAACCTAACACAAGTAAATAAATAAGATTTTCGAATTCACATTTAACTTGAAGACGTTAAGCTGAACGTAGAATTCGCAAATTTGAATCCGCTTAGAAGTCAAATATGAATTAAAATAAGTGTTATTTAGCTTGCTAGACCTATTCATATGCATCAGTTAAGTAATAACTGTCGTCATATAGTTCTGATATTAATTAGTTTATTTTTATTTTTATTTCTGTTCGTTTCACAACTGTAATTATTTTCATGCTTCGATAAATAAGCTTTAAACAATATTTGTAGTGTTACACCTAAGTGTTATTTCTGTGCTAAATCACATTTCATTGATTCATGGAATTCACACATAAACAAGAATATTGAATGAATCATGTTAACATGTATCAGACGTAGCAAGGTATGCATCAATGATTCTTTGATAGGATACAATCAATGGTTACAATATTGGCAATAAAAAAAACAAATTTTTACTGTTTCATTCTGTCTTTGAAGGACAATCGTTCGATTCACAGGTAATAAAATTATTTACCTTTAATGGGCATAAAAAACAGATTATCATGCTAAAATAATACAGAAAAAAATATTATAAAATAAAATGTAATTGGATAAAATATTTATATTTGTTAAAATCAACAAGAAAAAGAGATAAAAATATGAAGAATTTAGAACATTATCTCAATTTCTTGAATACACATGTTTGTTGTTATTCTTTTTGAATCTATTCAAAAACAACTATATCACTAAAAATAATAAGTAGACATAATCAACTTTATGTGTACTAGAACGAAAAGCAAAATGAATGATTTGAATTTCTTTATTTAATAGTTTTATATTGGAACATTTTATAAATGTTTGCTTTATAAGATAGAATATTATTCTAAAAATGAAAAAAATAAAAACACCGAGCAAACCATTAAAATAAAACTATCACTGGTATAGAATAAGTTCGATGAACGAGATGTTTGAACGTTATAATAAATGACATCACTTAGAGAACGACCAAATATTGTATAATTAACGATTATGTTAACTGTATAATTTGTATTCGATTGTAAACCAGAAAATTGATAAGGTTGATTTATATATGTATTATTTTCTGTTAAAGATAATGATGTTCCTGTAACACCATTATTAATCAATTGTACAGTTGTTCCATTTCGTAAATATGGTACGTTCTTGAGCCAATTAACATTTATAATAAACGAATTTGATGAACTAACCATATGTGAAATAACTACAAAAGGTACCTCGGAACATATCGATGAATTAAATCGTGAACATGTTCTTTTCAGTTGACAAGTTTTTTTAACAAGAGACACAGTTACATTTATGTTCGTAGAATTTGATGAAAGACATACATAATAAAAAGCATTGACTAAATCAAAATTTTTTGTTAGACTTGTTATAGTTTTATTTGTTGATGTAAATGTATAATTAATTGAAGTATTTATTGGACCATAGTTAAAATAAAATTCATAAAATTCAATAACAATTTTTATAGTATCAGATTGATCATATGTCGAATTTGCAAATTCCCATGTGACAGTTAAAGCTGTTGAATTAACGGCCGTAACTGCTATTAATTTTGGTTCTGTCAAAGGTATATTAACTTGACTATGACATAATAGCATGTATGAAAAAAGTAAAAGAAAAATGTAAAAGAAATTCCAACAGTTATCCATTAGTTTTTCTTTATACACTATACAATCAATGAAAAGAGCGGTATATATATATATATATGACATAAAATACTATACATACGTATTTTTTCTCGTCAACTCATTTCAAGGTTTACTATAGTGGAAGAAGGACATGACGAGACGAAACAGTTGTTATCAAAAGATACGTGTTTTTTCTTTTTTGTTTAATTAACAGTCAAAGTCACCAGTATATATATATATATATCAATTAATAATAATTTTTACGTCACAAAATTGCGTATTATATGAAAGAAAAAATAGTATGAAAGGTTTTACGACAATTGAATGCAGGTTGTAAAAATAAATCGAGCAGGAAAGAGAAGATCCACAATAAGTTTTTTTCTTTTTAGGGTGTTGACGTTAGTAGTAGAATGTGAATGAATGCAACGATTATAACGTCCTTCTTGTTCTGCTTACTATGCATATAACAACAATCCGAATGGTTTTTTTTTTCTTTTGAAAAATATACCAACTGGCAAGGCCAAATGAACCCTTATATAGATGATAGACTTTTCTGTTCTTTATATTTATGATTTATTATATATTTATATTGATTTTAGATGAACTCAATGATAAGAAAAAAAAAAAAAGAAACATTTGATTATTGTGTTATAAATTGGTTAAATTATGCATGTTATACCATTGTAACAGAAAATGAACTAATCTCAAATTATTTAGTTTATGCCACCTGATACGATGCTTTTTTTCTTATTGACAGATATTTCATACAAAAAAAAAAGAATGAAAAAAACATGTTTAATACTTTTTTCTTTCTTTTAGAGTAAAAAGTGAATATTTGCATCAAGTTTGTAATAATTTATTCTTATAATAACCTTGAAGATTAACCTATTTAGCTGATGCCAAATGAAAACAAAAAATTAATTCACAAAACTAATGAATACATTTACTAATATAGAAATTGATTTCTTTATAATATAAATTTCTGTTGTATTCGTGTATGTATATGCATATGTTTGTAATGCGATCACTTGCAAACAACTCTGTTATGTATAATAAAATACATCATTGAATAGTGAAGATTTTGGCTTCTGTACAGCATTACGTGATTTTGTAGTTAAAATATATTTAAGCTATCGTCAAAATGTTTTTCCTTTGATAAAGGAATAATAAGTGTTTATGTTATTACCTATCTTCAGTAATATACTTTCGAGAAATTTAAATGTATTGAAATATTGATCATATAAAAAAGTTTCTTTTTTTCAAAAGTCATCAACGGTTGTTTACATGTCACATTAACATTCCTTTGTGAATTTGGGATTTTATAAACGTTCACGGATGGTGTCCGTAACATGAGCGTATAAAGTGAACGATATATATTTTTATAAATAGAAAAAGCTGATTTGCAACTAAAATGTGTAATTTGCATGTCTTCGTTAGCTTCGTGGTATTAATATAAAACATGAGGAGTAAAAAATTTTCTAATAGATGATAACTATTTTTCAACGATAATCGATCTCTCTTATTTAACTCTTCATTTCAAACAGAACTTTATTTGCTGAATAAAATTATTACTTAATAATTAGTAGGTCACTGTTTTTTGCTCGATTAATCCTTTTTACTATTTTAATATGGCTGAGACTAGAAATACTTCAGTTGAGTTAGAAAAGGTAATTATTACTTTTATTATGTTTGTCTATTGCTTGGTTGCAATTGATGATCCGTAAGTCTTATGATCAGTAATAAAGTGATCAAAACAAAAAGTAACAAAAGTAATAAGCAAAAAAATAATATAATTCTTTTACTACTTAAGTTGCAAGGAAATGAATCCTTTTCAGTTTTTTTTACATTTCATCTGGATTTATCTATGATTGAAAGGTAGTATCAAACAGACCTAAACAATTAGGTATTTTTTTCTGACCAGCTGCAACAGCTTACATATATTCAAATACACAAATATTTCTTGTTGTTTTTATTCAAAATCCAAACATCATGTAAACTTGTATGTTTTCTAATACTAAAATGATATTCTTGAAATTACACATCTATTTAATAATTTATTTTAATCTCTTGGCAAGCGTATGCATACATTTGCTATCACAAGACTTAATACAACAAACATTTATTTTAAGTTCATTATTGAAAAGAAATATGAAGAAATCTTTTTAGTTTTCTACTAACTTTCTATGAAACTAGATGTGATTGTGTTTGTATCGGATTTTTATCTCGTTCATAAGTCTTCCAAAATTCTTGTTTGTATGATTTTGATGGTAGAAAAAAAGAGAACGAAAGTAAGCATAGATAGTATGAATGAAATAAAATATCCAATGAAAAATAACCATAGATCATTTATTGACTTCATACAACGTGAAATGAGAGAAATAATCAAACGTTGAATAGCTAAAATGACCAAAAAAATAGGAGGAATCAGTAGATGACTGTATATTTGAAATTATTTATGTAACATATTTCGACAGTTTTCATGAGGTCGAACAGCTGTTCGCTGTTGAGTAGTAATATTAATAACGGTCAAACCCGAAATCAAATTAATAATAAATTGATGGAGTCAAAAAATGAAATATATTCATAATTGTATTAAATGTTTGAAGCCTAGATGAATAAGTAACAATATACAAAATTATTTTCTCGTTATGATCATCATTATCATCATCTATCAAATGTCAATGAATATAGGATCATGAATAGTTGT